>PVIC010001386.1:0-30033 GCA_004025085.1 Thryonomys swinderianus | reverse complement strand
GTAAGCGCTACAGGGAACCACTTGGTATGTTGAGGGTAGTTCGAAATGGAACAAAAGACAGGTGTCAGGAGTTTAAGATTTAGGCCTAAAATGTCTCTCAAAAGTCTGTGTTTGGAGGTGGAGTTTTTGAAGGGTTATGGATTGTGGGAGCACTATGCTAAGCACTATTGATAAGTTTATACCTGGCTGTACTCTTTAAAGTTGGGACAAGATCAGAAGAGGCAAGTTACTGGGAACATGACCTGGAAGAGTGTATTTTTGTTTGTGGCTCCTCCCTTTCTTCTTTGTTTCCTGGCTGCCATGACCAGCACGACTTTCTTCCACCAGGCCCTTCAATTGTGCTGCTGCTGCCTTCATGGCCACTTAACTATAGACTGGACTCACTAACAATGTGAGCCAAAATAAACCTCTTCTAAGATGAGGCTGCCTGGTGTTGCGTACCACTCATAAGAAAGCTGGCTAATACAAGCTTCATCCAGGGAACATATACAAAAAAAGAAATTTCCACAATCAATTGCATTCTTGGTTTGAAATCCCATTGGGCAAGCACCCTTGATCACAGACCAAGGGAGAGATTCTGGCTGCATCTGTCCATGTGTCTTCCAACAGTTCCTACTTTGAAACTGGCTGCAAACTGGGAGTGATGCTCAAGCTGCTGATGCTCACACCACCAACTGTCAGAAATGGAAGAGTCTGATACTTGTGCAGCTGTCCTCTTCTTGAGGGGGAAAAGAAGTCCAGGATGTGAAGAGATACAGGTGACAGAAGTGGCTGAGCACACCTGGAGGCTGCCAGTGATGGGGTGATGGAGTGAGGCTTCTGGTGAAGGGGTGAAAGTGGGATATAGAGGGCCTACCATCTCCACTGCTTGCCTTGGACAAGGCACACCCCCTCCTCCTGACTGCTTTCCTCATCTGTAGAGGAGCTAGTGCTTTCAAGGACCGATTCTTTCATGACTATGATGTTCTTTAGTGAGACTTTGTTGAAACACTGTCATTGGTTCCAGAAAATAGCCCATATTTTGACTGGAGGTGTTACCCACTGGTGCTGTGACCACTGGTTTCACTGTGACTCACACATTAGCAAAGAAAGAGTTGTGTCTTTGCACCTGGGTGTTTGAGTAACCACCTCTATTCAGATTCCTCTTTTTCTTCCTCCAGTTTTCCTTCTGTTCCCTGACTCAGACACTGTGACACATCAGGCTACCGTTCTCATAACTCAGGTATCTTCATTGCTAATGTATTCTTGTGAGAAAGGCATATGACCAGCAGCCACTGGGGATTTAGATGGCAAACATTTGGCAGAAATTCTTAAGAAGTATTTTATTTATTAAATATCTACTTAAAACCCCATTTTGTAATATACACGCCTTATTTTTAGTGCATATGCATCATGGCATTTATTCCTTCTAGACTTTCCAGGAAGAGGGACAAGCCTAAATCTCTCTTGTTGTATGTTTAATATTCATGCACCACTTAAATTCTGTGGATATTTTGGTATCAAGAAAGTCCACTGTCTGAATTATATAGAAAAATTGTTAAAGTATTTAAAGAAAGAAAATTACACTTTAAAAATGGTCTCTCAAGTGCCTAGAGCACTTTATAAATACTTATGACTTGTTCTTGTTATAATAGGTGAGGGGGTTAGTTTACAGCGGCCCTGGCAACAGAAATGGGAACCATGAGGGGTGTCATAAAAATACCACCCATGTTAAATATTTAATGTCATGTTCTCCCAGTGTCAAAATATTTAGCACAGTGAGAACATCTCTAAGGCAGAGCAAGATGAGCCAGAAGTACATTCTGCACATATGCAATACACTAAAAAGGAGTCCACAAAGTTCATTCTCAAGATTCACTGTTTTTGCTCCAGGTTGTCCTGACTAGGAGGTGGCATAAGGAGAAACTGAGGTCCTGACGGCAGGAGCAGCATCCCCTTGACGTTAGCTCCAGAAAATCCAGGAAGCCAACCTTGTGCTGGATAGATTCCCACCTTGGAAATTTCCAGGTCGGGTGGAAGTGTCTCCAGTCAGTTCCAGATGCTAGATCTGCAGGCAACAGCCACCAAGTAGGTAAGAATCATGGCTGCAGGTCACTGGCTCGCAGATGCCAATTCACATGTTTCTCCACCTCTCTCCATCTATCTGCGGAGGATAACAGGCTCTGACTCTGACACTGCTTGTCGCACAGCCTTTAGGAACTTCTGCATCAGGAGCACCGCAACCAGAAGGCCTGAATAGAAACTGGTATCTGCAGTTTTTAAAATACCACCGGTGGTTCCAGTGGGCAGCAGAAGATGACAAGAAACACTTTTCTAAGTGCCAGTATCACTAGGGTGTTAAGTACTTTATGTTATGGATTCCTTCCTCCAAGGGAGAAAGGGCTGCCTAAAAGAATGCAGAGAAGGGCGGTGTGTTTCCACTGCCCAGGGGTTAGAGCCTTGAGGCGCATGGGGAACAGGCAAAGACATGGGGTCTTCCCTGCTCTTGGATCCAGATTGACCTGCCTGTCAGGGAGCTATAAAATTCTCTCTGGTCCATGAACAGCCTAGGAGAACCATGTTTGGGATAATAGTATTTGCTCTGGGTTTAAATGTGCATGGCTAAAAGATGAGCAAGTGGCCCTTTACCATTCACTTCAGCCTTTGTCTCTGTGTCTGGTGTCACTTCTTACAAATATTTATTTGGTTCACTACATGTACATGCTTGTGTAATATTTTTGTGTGTTTAATCAGCAAAATGTTTGCCAGGATTAATGGTTAGTTACGTTCTTCAGAGAAACAGAGATAGAGAGAGATTTGCTTACTTGACCATAGAGACTAAGAAATCCCAAAATTTGTGGTTGGCAAGCTAGAGCTCCAGTGAAACCCATGGTATAGTTCTAGTGTAAAATCCAGATAGCTCGAGACCGAAGGAAAGCTGGTGTTTCAATTGGAGTATGAAGGAGACCACTGTCCCGGCTCAGTGGTGTGGTAGGAGACACACTCTCTCATTCACAGGGTGTCCCACCTTTTGGTTTTCTTCAAGGCTTCATTTGGTTAGATTAACCTCATCCACATTAGGCAAGGTGATCTGCTTTAGTCACTTCTCTAATTTAAATGTTAGTCTCTGCAAGACACACCCCCACAGACACACCCAGAATAATGCTTGGCCAAATGTCTGTAAAATTGACACATAAAATAAACCACGACATGATTCTGCTTGCAGGCATCTCATCTGCCAGAAAGTATATCCACCTGGGGTGAGAGGCACAGGGTAAAACGAGCCCCTCCCAAGTGCCGGAAGAAGAGGAACCAACTCTGGAGTGCTCCTTTCTATGGGGTGAGTCAAACTGGGAGCTTTTTGGGAGCAACTCCCTGTGGGTAGTTGCCCCTTTCCACCCAAAGAAGTGGGAGTTGAGCTGAGATAGCTCTGGGTACCAACCTGGCCTCAGGCTCCATGTCACTGGGCATATGTGACATGCTCCAGGAGAAGCCATGACGCTGAGCCTCTGTGCCCTGCAAGCATTAGCCACGCCCAACACTTCTCAGTTTCTGAGATCAGGTGCATTCAGGGTGGAGTGGCTTTATGTTAACACTGTTTTTCTTCTCCTGGGAATGAAACCCAGGGTGTGTTATTAGTGAGATACATCTGCAGCCCTGGAATCTTTGTATCTCCCTTTCTTTGCACTCATTTTCATCATCAGTATGCTGCTGCTTCATTGATGTGGCAAAGAACTGGACTGTCTAGACTTCAGTGATTCATGACTTCTGACTTCATGCACATCTTCACTATTACCCAGTAGACAGTTTTCATTCCTCAGCAAGTGATCCTTCTGCCCAGTTACTCATTCAACACATATTTTTGAGAAACTACTACTTGCCAGATATCATGATCTGCTGAAAGTACAACAAGAGTATAGAACAAGAAAATAGTCCCTGCTCCTGAGTATATCCACTCTGGGAGGCTTCATGAGGCAGGTGTCTTAAATTTGTCCCAACATCTCTTCAGTAGCAACCATGAGCTTACCCCTAGCCCTAGGAGTCCTGGGGTCTGTATTTCCTGCCCTGATGTCTCTCCAGAGCTTGGAGCCAGAAGTTCACAGCCTCTCTGCAGCACTCCCCAGCAGTCTTTCTGCTCTCACAGTTGCCTCTTGCATTTCCTGTCTCTTAGGTGCAGCTTACTCACTCTCGTGCCCAATCCTGTAACCTAGGCATCCTTCTCTTCTCAGGAAGTCGTCCCATTTTACCTCCCAAGGTCACCAATCTTGCTGATCCTTCCTACCTAATCGCTTCTTTCCTCTACATTTTTCATAACATCTTCCCTATACAATCAAGCTCACTGTCTGCAGCAGATGTACCACTCTGATAAAGGTTGAAAGGGGGAAGTCTGGGTGTGTGTGGAAACTGTACCTTCTGCTCAGTTTTGTGTGAATTAAAAACGCTCTGAAAAATAAAGTCATTGACTTGTAATTAATTTCCTGTCTCTAATCTCAATCATTCTCCCTCTAATCTAACCATCACATTTTTGACAGAAAGGTAATTCTAACACCTTTGATCTTAACCTATTCCTGATCCAAATTTTTCAGTGGTTTTCTATAAGCTAGATCAAGGTTTTAAAAGCTTTTTGGGGCTTTTACTACCCTCTTGGTAACGTACAGCGCTAAAAAGAAATGAGTTACCAAGCCAAAAAAGATGAGGAGGAAATTTACAGGCTTATCTATGGGAAAGAAGCCAGTCTGAAAAGGCTACACGCCATATGAGCCCAGCTAGATGACATTACGAAAAATGTAAAACTGGGGAGACAATAAATCAGTCGTTTCTTAAAGATGAGGGAACAGATAGGCAGAATAGTAAGGATTTGGGGAGCAGCAGAACTGCTCTTTGTAGTTATATTGGGGATACATAGCACCGCACTTTTGCTAAGACTCAGCATATGCAGCACTAAGAGTGAACCTGATGTAACACGTGGGCTTTGGGCGACAGTGCTGTGTTGGTGCAGGTTCACTGACGGTGGCAAACGCACGACTCTGGTGAGAACGTTGATAATGGGGAGGCTGTGTATGTGGGACATATGGAAACTGTACTTGGTGCTCATTTCTCAGTGAACATAAAACTGCTCTAGAAATAGTCTATTGTTAAGAAATGTGTAAAATGAAGAAAAAATGGGCTTGCCTTGATGGAAACTGCAGCAGACGGCAGGAGGGAGTGGGGGAAAGATGCTGCCTTAGCTCTGCCTCATCCCCCAAGTATTTCCTAAGAACTTGGGACCTTAGAAGTGGAGGAACACCAGGGACCGACAGCTCAGGCCTTGGCAAGGTGAGCAGGACCCTCGGGACCAGGGCTTGCCTCCCTCCCTCCCCGCTTTCTTGCATTCTCCAATATCTTACGAGTGTGTATACCTTCCTCTACGCTCATGGCTCGATCCCCAACTTCCTCCCACATGGGGTCTCTTTCCAGGCACCGGCTGTGTTGTTCCTCCACTTGAGTCCATTGCTCTACCTCTGCACTGGATTCTCCTTCACGTCTCAGTCAAGTGGGACTTATCTACGACGCTGCCCTGGAACCCCAGGAGATCTGCCTCATGCTGCCTTATCCTGTCCTTTCCATTACGGCACATGCCAGAAAAACAGGCTGTTTTTGCGGGCAGAATAACTCCCACTGCACTGTGACACAGTCTGTATCATGTTCACCTTAGGATCCTTCCTGTAACCAGCAGAAAGCCCGACTTCATAAATGTTTGCTGAAGAATAAACTCATGAATGAGTTCTTCCCTTATTTTTTTTTATAAGACATTCTACTAGGAGGGGTGACTTGGGGCCTACTCTGGTGTATGTATCCTTTCCCTCTCCTACTCAGTTCTTTGACCCCAAGTCCCGTTGGCAGCGGGCAGTGTGTTTCTCCATCCGGCCAGCCACAGAGTCACAGATGGGATCAGTCACTTAAGTTTTACCCCCATTTTTTCCCCCTTGGCAGAGCCATGTTTCTTCAGACGTGTTAACAGTTCATCCTCAAGACTATCTACCTCTCACACGCTTCTACATAGTCTTCGTTTATCAAGAGAAACCTTGGCAGGGCAAGAAAGTCCTTGCCAGTCTTCTCTAGTAGAGAAGGAAAGTCAGAATTGTTATCGTTAACTCTGACCTTCAAAGTGTTCTGATAAAAGACATTTGTAGCTTTCTGATGCCTGGGCATTGCAGTATGTCCTTTCCAAAGCCTTAGAGGAACATAGGCCACGACTGAGCTGACATTCCAAGCCCTCAGCAGTACACCTAGCTCCACTTGGATTTGACAGCTGGGGTTTGCAGAGCCTGAACAATTATCTGAGGCTGGTGTGTTGTTCCTTCCTGTGAATGTTTTGTTTCCTCTGCCTTACAGAGGCAGCTCAGAACGGTGCTACGAGAGCCCTCATTCAAGCTGTCAAGCTTTATTACCTGTTCCAAATGAAGCCACTCAGCCCCATGAACTGCCTTGTTTCCTCCTATTTTTTACACAGTTCTTCTTACAGGAGTTCAGGCTCTCAGAAGAATTTGAACACCAAATCAGGACTCGTTTGTTTTGTCTGTTTCAAATTTCAATCATATGTTTACAGCTCAAGTGACTTGACTTTAAAAACGAGCAAACAAGCAAACTGCTCTCAGCCCTTGGAGACTTACATGTGGCATTTCATGGGCACCTGAGTCTTAAAGACTTTTGGCTGAGTTTTCTATGCTCTTATTGACTTAACTGTGTTTCACCATGGTTAGTCAACTTGGAAGATAATTGGTCAATGATTTTTAAGTATATTTCTTGTTTTATATTTTCTTCTATTTTAGATTTTACACAGCTGGAGAGTTTCCATATAAATGTTGAATAACTATTATACAGCACATTCTCAAAAAACAGGGCAGGACTCTAATAATGAATCTCTAAAATCTTTCAAATATAACTAAATAGTAACAAGATCAGAACCATATATTAAGCAAATGCCAAATTACTTTAGACTTACAGAAAACAAAGTTCACTTTTGCTTCACAAGTCAGATCATTGGGAAGATGCTCTCATAGCTCTTCAAAGTCTTGAAAAATCCCTGGCACATTCACTAGTTTTAAATCTCTTATCTTTAGGACATCTTCCTGCCTCTAGTCACTCTCTTTCTTCTTTTCTGATACCAGGAATTGAATTCAGCTCCTGTTCATAGCAATCATTGCCAAAGAGTAGTCTTGAGATTTTCTCTTTCCATTCTCCTTGAGGTCATTCTAATTATGCTTCAGACACTACTTCATCACTAAGACTGATGTTGCTAAACTTGACAGTGAATTCTTGGTCCTTGTTTTAGTCACTTTTTAAATTCTTGAGACACAATACCTAACAGCCACCACTTAATGGAGGAAAGGCTTATTTTGGTTCACAGTTTCAGTCTATGTTCGGTAGGCAAAAATAACATGGTAGAAGGAAATGGATAGATGTCATGGTGGTCGGGAAGCAGGGAGAGCGGGGAGGAGCTGGGGTAGGTAGCTATACTCTTCCAGCTCACGCTCCCAGGACATGACCAACCAGCCCCATTTCCTAATGTCACATTTGTCTGTAGTGCCTTCATAATTCAGCCTCCTTCCCACACCCCTGTTTATCAGTGCATGAGGCTCTTGGGGGACTTCTAGATATAAATCATTATAGCCTTCATCTTGCTTGATTTATGAGCAGAATTTGCTAGGACTTGTTACTCTGTCCTCCTTTCAATGCTTTCTTTACTTGGATTCCAGAATTCCATTTTCTTCAGACTCTCCTAATCCCACACTGACTGGTTAATTTCCATTTTCTTGGCTGTTATTTCCTCACTTCCCCCATTTTTAGTGTTAGAAACCTTAGGTCTTAGGCTGTGTGCCTCAGTTTTTCTATGCTCTCTCTCCTCACTCCCTTCAACTTCCCATCTTAGAGTATCATGTCTTAAACACCATCTATAAGTTGATGATCCCAAATTTGATATCCTAGCCTAGATTTCTCTTCTAAATTATACATTTATCTGTCTTCTTACTTACTTGATAACCTTTCTTGTGCATCTAATATTTGAAAGTTATCATGTCTAAAAGAATCGCATAGTCTCTCCCCTCCCTGAGACACTCTTTCCTCATTTTTCCAGGTCTCATTTGCTAGTAAACTCCATCCTCTTGGTCAAGCAAAAAAGAAAATCTCAGTCAGCACCAAATTTTCTCCTTTCCTCTACCTCCTACATAGAATGCAACAGAAAAAAATTTCATTTTTTTCTACATAGCTATAATCTGACAACTCCTCACTACTTCCCCTGCTATCATTCTGCTGTAAACTTTCTTAGACTACAAACATAGGTCTGATGGTGTTGAGTGGCCCAAACACCCAAACAACCTTTTGCCACATCTGGCAGGATGTCTGCCCGGGTCTTATATTCAGATTCCACCATTTCGGGTTCAACTATATGCTGTTAGAATCACCATATCTTCTTAGTCCTCCTTAAATATTCCCCAAGAGGGAGAGGAATAACAATGTTTTTAAGTGCTGGTGATCAAATTCAGGACCTGGTACATGCTAGATAGAAGCTCTACCACTGAGCTGCATCCCTAGGAATAAAAATATTCAGTTTTTAATGCATATTAACATGTGTGTGTGTGTTTCACCTTATCCTCCCCAAGTATTTAGGGTAGGTTATAAACATACATAAAATATATAATGAAATAGGAAAATAAGTGAGGAAATTAGGTGCAAGGAAGATAAGTATAGGTAGAAAACATGCAAGGGAACTGATGAAGAGGAGAGGTGAGAAGATGAACTCACATCACAAGGGCTTTCTTGCACACTGGCTGGAGGAGGTGTGTAAGCCACTTCCTCTGAGACTACTTGGTGAGCCCCTGAGGCACCATTAACACAGGGGCTTGGTGCCATGGGTGGGTGTCTTGGAGGGAAAGGCTTGGAAGAGAAGTGATGTTCTCACTTGACCCTGGACAGACCTGCACCTCAGTCACTGCTCGTGCCTCTCCATCTCCCTTCTTTTCACCCACCCCCACATGGCATCCCAAGTACTTACCAAGACCCAAGCAAGAAACTCTGAGTCCTGATTTTCCAAGATTCCTAGAAGAAAAATAAAACAACACACGGTCATTGCTTCCCCTGGTAAAACTACACACATTTAACCACGAATATTACATCTTCCTTGATGAGGGCAGTGGTAGTGTCAGGGCCTTTTGTTGTCTTAGGAAGTACCTCTCTTTCTTCATCATTTCATTATTGAGAAGCACCAGATGTACTAAGTCTTAGCACAGCATCAAAATGGTTCATACAAAATGTGTCTTTTCAGGTCCAAGTTCTCTCCTTATTAGTTTATGCATCCATTGTCCTTTTTGCTCCTAGCATATGAGTCCATCCAGGGCAAAAACTTTATCTTATTCATCAATTAAACATCCATACAAACCACTTATCACAAAGCCCTACACAGAGCAGGAATCAATCAATGTCTGTTGACCTACTGACTAACAAACTGACTTCTAAAAGAGAATATTATTTCTAACAGAAGAAAAAAATACAAACCATTTTTTTACAAAGCCATTTTTATATCACCTTGATTATTTTCCATTTTAAAATACAACACTAGGTAGAATTACCACAAGATGGTTAATCTTGAAAATAATTTTTCTTTCCTTCCTTTACATTTTTTAATCACCAAAATTCATCAAGGAAAATAAATATACTTTGCCTCTATAAATAGAGCTGGGAATGCTAATATTATTTGCCTATGAGTCTTTGTGGAAATCTGGAGTCTAACAAATTTTCTGTCTGTCACAGAAAAATCCAAATTCTCAGAGAGAAAATGCATCACAGAATTAGTTTAGGGTCCTTACTGAAAAGGCAAAGCTGATAGAACTGTAATACTTGAGGAAAGTACATTTCTTATTCTCTGGGCAGATTCTCTTATAAGAATGAAATTTCTCTGCCCGCTTCTACCTCAGACTTCCCAGCTAGCAAGCAGCTCAGTCACTTCTCCAGGTTCCCTTCCATTTGTCATTAGCTTTGGGGTTCTTTAGAATGGGAAATTGGTGCTCTCTTACTTTTGCATCATAATTCTTTCTCCTGCTTATTCTTGGTTTCTATGAGACACCACCATAATAACACATGTAATCTCATAGCATAGTTAAGATTTACATCACAATAGAAAGAGAAGACCTGGGGGCAGTTTGGCCCTTTGTCATCACTAGTTGAGTGACCTTTGAGGAAATAGGCTCCTTTCTCCTGGAGTTCAATTCCTTAATAGCAAGATAGAATGATGATGCTGGTGCCATTCTGCTAGCATCTCCACTATGGGAACAACATATGATAATTGTACTAATATGTTGCATAGTAATCAAATACAAGAAGTAATGACTTGATGCTTCCTAATTTTTCTAACTGATATAGTGCCCTCTAACTGATATAGTGTTACATTTTCCAAAATTGGATATTTCCAGATGGAAGCAAATTATTTCATGAATACATATGAAAAATGTGTCCCACTTAAGTAGGAAAGAACTGAAATTTTCCCATGAAAATAATGTTCATAAGACATTGTTCTTTGAGCAATTTCACATAAATCTATAGGATGTGCAACCAGAAAGCCTTTCTTTGTCCTCTAAAAGTCTACTGACTTTAACAAAGGAATCTCGAGCAAAAGCTGTGTAGTGGGGAGGATAAAAAAAATACTAAATGCAAAATTAAACAGAAACTTAAAAGTCAATAACTCCTTCCATGTATAAAAACCCCACATTAATGAATACCTGAAGAGAAGTCACCAGGTAATGTACATGACTGTGAGGATGAAAAGAATGAGACATAGTTTGACCTCAGAAAGACTGGAGCCCAGGGGCCAGAGTAAAAGTGCATTGAGGTTGTCCTGTTGTGTGGATCTTTGAGACCATGATAGGGGAGGCAGGAAGTTACCTCAGGCTTGTGTTTTTATAACTTCATGTTGTTGTGGAGGAAAAAAAGCTCTAGATGCAAGTTTTATATAATTTTAATATCTTTTGGTGATTCTAAGAACACTAGGGAGGAGTGACGTGGTGTAGAAAATCGTGCAGAACCAAACAATTCTAACCTTAAGGCTTTAGAGTCCATAATTTTTTTTCTAACAAACTGAAAAATAAAGCAAGTGATGTCCCTGAGTT
This sequence comes from Thryonomys swinderianus, assembly GCA_004025085.1. Lineage (NCBI taxonomy): Eukaryota > Metazoa > Chordata > Mammalia > Rodentia > Thryonomyidae > Thryonomys > Thryonomys swinderianus. The sequence goes on along the minus strand of PVIC010001386.1, from coordinate 18,913 downwards.
CTTACCAAGCAGAGGCTCAGCACTGGAGATGGGGAGACTGGCCCTATTTTCATTATGACAGCAACTTACGAAGATAATGATCACTTGGCTACAGGTTTAAAAGACTTTCAAAAGACTGAACTGAAGAATTGTCAGGAAAAACAAACTGCAAAGTAGCAAGAACTAAATGTGGCTCGTTTTCTTGCCCCCATTATTTAAATATACAGGGCAGCTTTTACAGAGCACAAGCTTGAAAAACTTGAAAACGTCAGGAAAGTTAAACTCCAAAGAAATATTGATAAGTGGTGATAGACCCCATTTTGAGCCTTGGTGTTTTTATTTCCTCTAACTCTTTAATACCTATTATTCTTTTAATAACTCCCTACTGTAAAGAGAGTAGTTACCAGATTCATGTGGTAATTCTAAAAGCAAGAGACATTTTCAGTGCACAAGAGATATCTGATATCTGGGTCTTTCAGTAAGTTGCTCTTCTTTTATCTTGCTGTAAATCTCTTTGCGAGACTTGTATCCTGTGACACACTCTTGATACACGATGGTGCCATTCACATCACAGGCACATAAGGCAGGCTGAGCTACCTTTGGCTCAGGCCATGGACATTCAGCCTTATTTCTGTTATTCCAGGTAGCAGGCCTGTATCTTCCTGCTTCCATCTGTGTCTGAGCAGGACTAAGTACTTACAGAGCAATTGTCTACCGACCCTGGTCCATATAAACTCTACTAGATAAAAACTAACTTGACCAATCATGCTGGACTCTAACACATCTCCCAGTTCCATATGTCATTTTCATAAATGCCTCCTGATCTCCTGTGGTATCATGCAACAAAACAACTTTATATACCTTTTTTTTTTTTTGGTTTCTCAGTGTTTACACGAGTGAGGTTATATAAAATTCTATAAGCACATCAGGTTTCCCACTGAATTGAATTGCTTTCCATTTGATTCAAAATAGTTTCACTGTACAGGTTTACCGATTTTATCTGTGTCAGATATTCCAGAAGGAAGTATCACCACGTTCATTTTTAGTATCTGCTCCTGTTCAACTAAAAAATAAAAGCTCTTCTTTCCCAGGTGAATCTGAAATGCTTTGCTGCTAATATTAGAGATGAATGACATCAGTATGGGGGCATGGGGCACTTAGTTTTGTCAGTCAAATTTTGGAAATTCTAAATCTTAAAGCTCCAGTAAAGAGGTGTCTGGAGGAAATATGTCCATAGCTTCAGGAGAACTCAAAGCTTGTGATTTTCCTTTCATTTGGGAGGCACCCTGTCCACTCAGTGAATACATAGCTGAACTTATTTTAGAGCAGTTGTCAATTCTATGTCAGATGCATTAAATATAATTCCTATTGTCATTTCATGGAGGACACATGAGGCTCTTTTTTATTTTAAAGCAAAAATGGAGGAATGAGAACTGAAATCAAGTGTCACTTCGGCAAGGTATCATATGCCACTCTCCTGCTCACAGAGCTTTTACAAAACAAGGAAACTAAAAGCAGATTAGTAGCGCAAATGCATTGCTTTAAATTACTCACTTTTGGATGTGTATGCCTTAGATATTATTTATTGTTTTAAAGTGCAAGGAAGAAATAGCTGGCTAAAATATGTGCCTTGCATTTGACCAAGAAAAAGCACATTGCATGGGACAAAGCCCTTGATTTAAAGGTTGGCCCAGCAGGATGTACGGAAAGCATATGTAAGGGGCTCCAGGGACTGCGTGGGCTGGCAGAAACAGTTGGGTCTGACCTGGTTTTCACACTATCAGGTCATTACATCATTTGTCATCTCACTCTATTTGAACATCATCTAATCTTTCTAAAGTTTACACTCTGCTATCTGTCATGCCTTGTCTGCAAGCTAACTAATCAAATTTATATTAAAATTAAATAGGCATTTAACCTTTCTTATAAAATACAGAGCCAAAAGTATGTTTATTTATCAGCCAGCTGGTTGTGGTTCCACAAGTTTGCACATTTCAACCCCACCTAGGTGACTATGGTCATAATAACATTTTCTCATGAAAGCATTGCTCATAACTGTCAGTGATTGATGACTCATTTGAAACCACAAACCACTTAGAGGACGTAGTGATACATTTCAGTGACAGACACTGATGAGTAGGATTGTGAAACTTGTTTTATTCCTGTCTGTAAAGAGCAATAAAGTAGAATAAGATTCTCTACAATTCTTTGATTGAAATATTTAAGCCACTGTCAGTTGTAAAATCTAACTAGGTCTTACTTGTTTTCTCTGAACATCCAATCTCACCCACTGATTTATTTCACTGACCATTATGATCTCAAAGTGTATACAGTGTATACGAATTTATCCTTATGGCAGACTACTAATCCATTGTGTATACATACCACATTTTCTTTAAAGCTTAAATATTACATGGTTTCTTTCATAGGAGAAATCCAAAGTATAGATAAATGAAAAGGTAATATATAAGATAATTGAAAAGAGAGAGACATAAATCTTTGCAAAAGGAAAGGTGATTGAGAGATGAAAGGAGAGAAGGGGAATGGGATACAAAAAGAATGAAAATGTTAGGTATATGAACCAGTTCCCCACTTGTAATAATTAGGTATGAACATATATTAATAAAAATTTTTAAAAAGGAAAAAAGTTTAAAAATCACTCATTGACCCATACAATTCTAGAGAAGTCTAGAAGTGTATGACAAATAGTGGCATACCTATAATTCACTTGTTCAAAAAAGACTGTACTGAGTTTCAACCACATTCCAAGCCTTGTGTGAGACTTTGAGGACAGGCTGAGGATAGGTAGCTGCTGTCTTCATGGAGCTTACTCCATTGAAGGGGTGATAAACACTAAAAGGTGAATTAATTCTTTGGTTATGTTAAACTAGATTCAGCCTTAGTGTGCCTGCCACAAAGACTTTGAGTCTTCATGTAATGAACTACAATGAAACAGTGTACGAGCTACATTATACCAAAACTTCTTTTAGGAGAGAGGTGCTTATAACAAATAGCAGGGTGTTGGAATTGTAGGTTGCCACCAGTTAGACTGAGTTCAAATAAGGGGAGCATCCAGCTGTCTTGGTGCTGACATTTGTCAAACAAAGCCTCTTGGGACTTCACTTCCCTTTTGCCCATCACCGCCACCTGCTCAGGGTGCAGAGCGGAGCTTCCTGAACCTCTTCTAGTTTTGAGAATTGACTGATTCCTGATGTGCTCTTTGCTCAACTAAGTTCTGTTGCATTTAATTTGTTGGAAGCTTTTTAATGGTTACGATACCAAACAGAATACCAGTATCACGAAAATGTAAGATTGAGATGCTGAGGAGACTGACCTTGTCTGGATGGTCTTGGGGGAAGTGACATTTACAGCAAAGGCTCACGGGAGAATAGGATTGATTGAGTGAAGACAGTGGGGACTCGCATTTCAGGCTGAGAGAACAGCATGTGCAAAGGCCCAGAGGCCAGAGCATCTTAGGCCACTGGAGAAGTAAAAGTGGTTCAGTGCAGAAAACAGAAAGTACAGGTGAGAAGAACAGCAACTCCAGAGAGGGAGGGAGACCCATGAGAGCCTCACAGGTGAGCTTGTAGATTTGGGTTTTAACAGGAAGAAGCAGAGAGGTACTGGAAAACATAGGGAGGGGAAGAGGGTTTCAGGGAGGCAAGAAGAGAAGTAAGGAGGCCGCTGAGGTAAGCCTCATGAGAGGTCGTGGTGTTTTGAAATGCAGTTTAGTGGAGGCAGAATGAGGAAGACTGCAGGTATTCTTAGCAGGTCAAATCTATAGCACCTAGTGCTTGACTGAACAGGAGAGTGAGAGGGAAACATAAGGGCTGTTCTCAGGCCTGATGTGGGCAGCTGGGCGAAGCGGGGTGCCTTTCATGAAGCAGCTGCATTGGAGGAACGTGATTTGAATTCACACACATGATTGGAAAGCACCCACAAAGCATGCAAGTTAGTTGCCTGGAGAAAGGCTTTCTGGGTAGTGAGAGTGAACAGGTACTGTGAAGGGAGGTATGAAGGGTGTAGAAGCCCAGAAAGGGGGCTCATGGGTTCTGACTCCATATATGGCCAGGAGGCGGGCACAAGGAAGGGGACACCGAGCAGGAGAGCAAAAGATGTAGGAGGTGGCAAGGAACGTATCTGTAGAAGTCAAGCAGGAGCCAAGTTCAACAGGAAATAAGTGTACAGCACCCAGGCTGCTGAGAGACCAAGCTCAGGAAGGATGATGAAATGGGCCTCATGCTTGACTACCAGGGCTCTCTGAGCCCTCTGAGGCTACCATGTCCATATTCTCTGGGTGGAAAGCCAGGCTGAGCGGGCTGACTAGCAGGTGAGGTTCAGGTGTGATCTTGACTAGCTGTGTGTGACATGGCAGGTTATGTGCTCTGTTATTTTGCCTTTTTTTTTTTTTTTGGTACCAAGGATTGAACCCAGGCCCTTGTGCTTCCAAGGTAGGCATGGTACCACTTGAGCTAAATTTCCAGCTCTATGCAGCCTTTTAAAGGCTTTTCTTCATTCATTAGTGGAGATATTGATCACCCACTACTTTTTATCTTGAAGATTAAGTGAGAAAATATAAATACAGCTCCAGTCCTGGAACATCCTCATGCTCAGTCCACATGAGGCTGTTCCTACCTTTCTCATTTCTTAGAGAGAGCCCTGCCTCCAGCACTGAGCCTTACGGGTGCTGCATGGAGTCTGGTGGGAGGCAGCCCCTGGGCCTGGGGATACCCACTCTTCCACCCGTAGTCCTTTTCTGGGACTCCAGGCTGGGCCAGTCTGTGCTCAGACATCTCAGAGATCCTGAATCTATCAATGTGAATTGTAACTTGTTTCACAAGAGCTATTGGGAAAGTGGGAAGAAGGTGGTGAAAACAGAGAAGCCAAGCGAAGCAGGTGGCACATTTTTTTCCTGCAAAGGTAGTTTCAGAAATGATGAAGGTCTGAGGAATTCAGGACCACTCTTCTGTGACCTCTAGGCAAGGAGAGTGAAAAGTGACATGAGGTTGTGTAGACATAAGTAACAGGCTTGGATGTTCCGTGGAAATAGTTCTGCAGAGATGCCCTCTCAGGTCTACTCCCACTTGACTAGAAGCTACTCAGGTCTTTTCTGTCTCAAGCACCTGGGGCATCAGTAACATTGGAAATCAGTAACTCAAAGTCTTAACGGAAAACAATTTAGAACTTCTGTTCTCAAGAGTTTACAGTTTGAGGGTCTGTGAACGTGTAGGAAATAAATACACCTTTATTTTTTATCAACTGTGAACGACGAATATAGATGAGAAACCACAGAATCCACCATCAAACGAAGTTACAGATACTTTTCTATCATACCACAGTTGTTTCAGAGGCCTCAAAGAATTGTTTATACTCACTATTTATATTTACAGACACTTGGAAATTGTGGGATTCAACCCACTCCTAGGACTTGTATTTAACAAAGTAATAAAGAAATGAAGTATGACTCAGCCACAAGTTACTTTTCAATTTAATTGGAATCCTGTGTACTTTTTTTTTTTTTTTTTGACAGTACCAGGGATTGAACTCAGGCCCTTGTGCTTCCAAAGTAGGGGCAATACCACTTGAGCTAAATCCCTGGTGGAAACTTTTTTTTTTTCCTGAGGAGTCTGTAGGCTTTGCTAAGGCTGCCAGAGAGATTCATGTCTCAAGAATTTTGGGCGCAGATGAAAGATAAAAGTGATTACAAAATGCCTCTTGGTAGGTACATCCATCTGCCACAAACCACTGAAAGGAAAGATGGTCCTACAAAGTTTTCAGAAGCAAAATTAAATGTGTGATACTCCACTGTTACTATTTAAAGGTGTATGTGTATGTAGTGTTAATGTCTAGTATCCCTTCCTTTCTGATTAATTTTAGGACCTTAAATAGTTCTTAGCGCCTTAGTGGATTCACTTGTAAACTCAGGTTTGCTGCTTTTATTATCTTTATTTGCATGCAAATCTCTTTACTCCAAGGTCTCCCACTCATGGCTCCTCATGCCGCTCACCCCCTGCCAGCAGAGGGGACATTGCCTGCTCCCCTCCACAAGCAGAGGGCAGAGGAGATAACCTGCCAACCTTGGGGCTCTGAAGACTTAGCAAAAGAGCGCAATATTCTGTTTATAACTTCCATGTGAATCATTCATCCAACCATTTATATTCTACTTCATGTTATAATCATATTTGTCTTAATATAAAATAATATTTCCTTCCTAAATCCTCAAGCAAAGTGGTGTCCGAGATGTGCTACACTGGTTCCATGTCTTCGCTGGATGACCCTGGATGCCCTGGGCTGATCCGTGAGGGCGGCCTGGCTTTAAACTATTAGCAGTCACTTTCAGCTTCCTATGAAAGTGGTTCAGAGCTTTTTCTTATACCAGTTTGGAGGAATGCGAAGGCAAGACAGCCCATAAAGCCACAAAGTGCTAAAAATCTGAGAGAGGTGAAAGGAGGATTACTGAATAAGAAATGTGTATTAGATCTCTGCCCACTCTTTCTCTGGCACACAGCTTTAAAGAATCTCAGAAATCATAAGTGTCTTCTTATAGGATAATGACATGGTTGGTAGCTGGAAGACTGGATACTTTCAAATCAGGGATTGGTTTGCAGTGGGACCAGCCGTGTGATTAGAGGGTTAGAGCTTTCAATCCTCCAACTCTTCCTACTTTCCAACACCCCACACCTGCCAGGGAGAATGGCTGGAGGTTGAGTTAATCACTAACGAATACGGCTTAATCAAGCATACTAACATAAAGGGCTTCCATATCTGCCCATAGCAGAGTTCAGAGAGCTCCAGTGAGCTTGCCAAAGACGTGGAGGGTGGTACATCTGCAGAGGGTGCAGGTACTGCCCACTGCTGCCCCAGACTTTGTCTTGTGTGTTTCTTCAATCCAACAGTCACTGGGTAGTATCCTGATAGCATGTAAAGCCCTTTCTTGTGTTCCATAAGCCACATTAGCAAATAATTAAATAAATGAAGGAGTCACATAAGCCTCTGATTTGTAGTCAAGTTAGGCATCAGTCTTGGATGACATGGAACTCTGAAGCTGTGACTGGTTAGCCAGGTTTGTGGGGCTGGGCCCTTAATCTGAGGGGGTTCTACACTAAACAGTGACTGTTAGAATTGAATTGCAATTGCAGGGCTCCCAGCTGGTATGGAAGAATTGGGTGGGGCAGGAAAGTAAGCCACATCTGGTCACGTATATTACATGAGAGTACGGAAGGGTAAAAGACTGTTCCCCCAGCCAATACACAGCAGGCAGAGGTGAGGGGATGTATGCAGGCAGGATGAAAAATAAAGGTCTCCAAAGCAAAAAACATGCTTCCAAATGTTGTCCAGAATCACACTTTCCTAAGAAAATATGATACACACATTTGTCATAAAGCTAAGAAAACACTGTCCAAAGGTTTCATAGTTTTCTTCACCCAGTGGATGATTTATTTTCAAATCTGAAATTCCACAGACAAAGGCAGGTTATCCTCTGGCATCTTGTCTGTACAAAGAGCCATGATTGGTTTCCACTGTAACCAGCCATGTGCATCTCAAAGGCTAAATAAAGCAAAAGTGTCTGAGTCCTACGCTCCACACCTTTCTGAGTTTCCTTCCCTCCCACGCTCTCTCCTTTCTTCCTCTCTTCTTTATTTTCATTCATTTTGGTGGTACTGTAGTACCAAAATGAGCTCCATTCCCAGCCATTTTAAAATCCCAATTTATTTTTATTACGAGATAGGGTCTTGTTCAATCACTAGGTTGCTCAAGCTAGGCTCACATTGCAGTCGTCCTGCCTTAGCCTCCCAGAGTGATGGAATTAAAGATAGATGTCACTACACTTAGGTGTGAGTCTGTTTTCTGTGAGTGAATTTCCTGCTTTCTCCTAAGAAAGCACTCAGCTTCATGGCCGAGCCTGAAGGCTGGTATGAGGGTGATATTTAAATACCAGTTAATCCAAGGTAAATGTTTTCAGCTTGAAAGTGTATTTGCCCTTCATTTTCCTTGACAGGGGAACAGAAAATTAATGCTGGTTTTCTCTGCATGTGGCATCCTTTACATCTCTTGTCAAAAGCCATGTATCACAGTGTGTGTTAGACCCACTGTGTGTGAGGCCATCCACCCCCGTGCTGATTCTCACGAGCTGTGTGAGAGCAGGGACTGTGTGTAATGCACCTTCAGGCACTCACTCCGGTACAGTGCTGGGTCTGCAGCAGATGTTCAGTGATGCTCCTAGTGTCGCTCTAAGGCCATTGCTTTGCTGTGGATAGAGGCTGCTTCCTACTGACCTGTGATACCCCTGGTGGCCAAGAAGGCTCTGAGTTTACTGGAAAATGCTGGGGCTCTGTTACTTCCTTTAAGTGGCACCTTGGGACATGCATGGAACCTCCATGCTCCATCTGCTCCACGGGAATAATGATAGACACTACCTCCCAGAGCAGCCGTGGGACTTAATGTGAGGACTGAACCACATGAGATGTGGCCTGCACATGTTAAATGCTTTCCAAGTAAGTGTAAACTGTATTAGAAAAATGTGGGTTTGAAGCCAAGTTCTGCACCTGGTAGCTATGTGCAACTTCGTTCTCCTCCCACAGGTATGTTCCTTTGTAAAGAGTGTCTCTATTCTTTCTTGAGTGGAGCAACAGAGTGAACATTTCAGCCTTTTGCTCCACTTTCAACCATTACAGGTATTAGGGCTCCTTCTTCTCATACACAGGAGGCTAGAGCTTGTAAACTTGCCTAGTGGGATATCGCCCATACTCTTCTTCTTGCCTTCTTGTCTCTGGTTAACTTAGTCACTGTTCCCATGTATATGTATGTATGTGTGCATGTGTGTGTGTGTGTGTGTGTGTGTGTGTAGGGATGCATATGTGTGTGTGTCCTACTGCTCAAACATTACAACCTCACAGCCTGAGATCGAGGAAAGAGGGGGTTCCCAAAACAAGGTCTACTTCTGTATTCAGCTTTGACCTTACTGTGGTTCCAATCAGTCCAGCACCTCATATCACAGATCACTCCATCTGAATCTTCAAAACACAATTATTTAGAACTTCAACCTGAGGGTCCACCAGCTTCTCAAAAATCAACAAGTCTTAAACTCTAGATCTCTCTGACTCCTTCCTCCCTTTTGACCTCCACAACAAGTTTGCAAGTCCTGAAGAACCCTCTCTGTACTATTCTTCACCTCCATCCTGACTTCAAACATACTACAAAGTCAGACCCTCATGGCTTAGGACCTTTCCTGGCTCTTCTGCATCTAGAGTCCCTCTTGTTCTTTTTGCTTATATCTAATCAGTCTTAACATCTTTTTGGCTGCGGTAATTATTGTTCATGTCTTATTGCCTTTTCTCAATTGAAAAGTACTTGACAGTAGGATCCAAGCCTGATTTATCTGGACTTGATTATAACACTTAGACAATGAATGTACAAGTAAATATTTTGTTGACTAAATGACCAGGTCTGAGAAATCTTTCTTAACTCCCTGATCTGAAATTCCAAAGTTAGATATTGTGACATTTAACCTTGATTGACAGTTTGATTTGATTAGGAAATACCTAGAAAGGTGATTCATTTATATGGGCACTGACCTCATCAATGAATCAAACCACCAATGCGGTTGTGACTGAAAGGGCTTTAGGAAGTGGGTGTCTAATTGGAGGAAGGAGGTCACGGGGTGTGCTTGAAGGCTGTAACTTTGCTCGGGCTGTTTTCTGCCTCCCAGGAGGGGATAATCTCCTCCATCCCATCTCACCACCATGGGCCTTCACCGTGGAGCCGCGGAGTGTGGGCTGAAGCCCTTGAAACTGTGAGACAAAGTCAGTCTTTCCTCCTTCGTTCTCCTTGGGTCATGGTGATGGAAAGCTGACCAAGATAGGGATTGTTTGTCTTAATGTTTTTGTGCTTAGATTGACTTAAAATTTACTGTTCTATTTAATGTCAAGTACAACAAGAAGAAATCAAAGATATGAAGATTAGAAAGGAATAAGTAAAACTATTTCTCATTGTAGACAACATAATTGTGTAGAAAAATCCAAAAAAATCTAAAAATAATTGATCTCCTACAACTGAGTAAATATGGCACATTTGCAGGATACAAAGTTAGTATATAAATATTTTTAGTAATCAGTGATCAATTGGAATTTGAAACAAAATAATAATACTGTTTATAATAACATCTTTTAAATAAAACATATTTATAAATCTATCAAAACCTAAATAGTTACTTGCAGGCAAAAACACTTAACAAAATATTGGAGAAAAAAATATTGTATTTGACTAGAACCATGTTCATGGATTGCAAGCCTCATTAGTATGAAGATGTCAATTCCTGTCATTTTGGCTTATGGATTAAATATAATATCAATTTAAATCCTAGTGGAATGTTTTATAAATATTAATTAGGTGGCTCTGGAATAATTTTTAAAGTTTTTAAGATTAATGTAAACTGCAGTAATCAAGGCAATGTGGTTTTATCAAAAGGACGAATCCATATATAAATGGAACAGAATAGATAGCCAGAGCCTGACAAAAGTATGCTTAATTGATTACTGACAAAGACAATTCTATGGAGGAAACATAGTCTTTTCAACAAATAGTGCTGGGAAAAATGGGACAGTTGTCCACATGTAAAAAAAAAAAACAATGAAACATGGGATAAACCTCACATATTGCATTAAAATTAACTCAAAATGGGTCATAGACATAAATATAAAGTATAAAACTTTTAGAAAAAATATATTTGTTTGAACTTGACAGTTTTTAGATATGGAACCAAAAGGGCAATGGACTTAAAATTAGACTCCCTAAAAATTACTATTAGAAGACTGAAAAGATGAGCTAATATTAGAATAATCTGCAAAGACTCAATTAAAAAATGACTAAAGCACTGAATGTCAACAAATAGGCACATGAAAAAATGTTCAATATTTCTAGACACTAGAAAAAAATGAAAACTATAATGGGATACTACTACATACTTTTTAGAATGTGTAGCTCACTTTAGAAACAGTTTGATGGTTTCTTATAAAGTCAAACATTTTCATATATGACTCAGCAGTTCAACTCATAAGTATTTACCCAAATAAACTGAAAACTTCCGTTTGCACACAAAAATGTACTGAAATATATTTAGCATCTTTACTCATAAATTGCCCCAAACCAGAAACCACCCAGACGTCTATCAACCAATGAATGAATAAACAAATTAGTACACATGCGTACAATGGAATATTCCTCAGTAACAAGGAGAAATGAATGATTCATTCATGATCAATACAATGACATGAATATATTTTGAAAGCATTTTACAAAGTAACAGAAGTTAGACTCAAAATGCTACATATTGAATAAAATATTTAGACAATATTTTGGAAAAGACAAAACCAGAGAGACAGAAAAATGATGAACATTTGGTAGGTTTGGAAATGCAGAGAAAGGCTGCTGACAAAAAGAAAATTTGGGGGCTTAGGCAATTGTTCTGTATAATACTATGGGGTTATAATTTTGTACACTGGCAAGATCCACACAATTGTAAATGCACAAAAAGTGAACATCATTCTGTGAAAACTTTAAAAAATTTACCAGATGTCAAGGGGAACCTGAGAGCAAATGCAGACTGAGAAATGAATAAAACTCTTATGAGGAGATGACACAAAACACTGAAAGAGGTAAGAATGAAAGGTCTTGACAACTTGGGTGAACAGTCTTTTGCCTAGATACTGAAAAACTAAGGGTGAAAAGAACTGTACATAAACGCTCTATTCAGCAAACTCATTTCTTGTGAGGCTACATGTTAGCATTCTGATAGGGTTGAATAGTAGGATTAACCAAAAACTGTATTGAGGAAAGCTTTGAATGCTAGATCCAGAAATTCAATAAAAGCAGGAGAAAACTGAGGACCTCTGGAGGCCAGCAACCTTTTATTATATTTAATTTTACCTGTAAACACTCTCATGTTGCCAGAATAATGTTTTTTGTTTGTTTTCTACTTTTCTAGCTCAGCAAATGTTAACTCAGTAGCTAGTATGGTGCATCAGGAGCTTGGAACAGACTCTGAGTTTAATGAACGCTCCTTCTTCCCAGAAAAATGACAAAAACCTAACCTGCTGGTTGGTGGCAATTGGAAGTAGCTGGTCCTGTTAGAAATGGCTGATGAGTAGGCAGGCTAGAGTTCTGATTTTGGTTTCCCCCCCTTTTGTCTATGACTTTAGGGACCTGATTTCCACTGGGGTGACCAGTGGTGAAGAAAGGCAAGAACTTGTGCTGCCTTGTGGTGACTGAAAAAACAGCCATCAACAGCAGTGACAATTGGCTCTCCAGTTACAGAAGCCTTTGCCAATCTCGAGTTTATCAAACACAAAGGGAAGCTCTTTCTAGTAGGCACGTGGGCAGGAAAGAAAGGGAGGATGCCCTCTTGTAAAACTGCGGGCATCAGAAGAATATATTCTTTGGATCCTAAGATAAAACTTGACCAAAATTATTTTGAATGGGAACCACAAACTACCTCCTCTTGGACTGGAGTGAATTTTTACTGATGAGAGTTATTTTTTGTTTTATTTTGTTTTTAGCACTGGGGATTGAATTGAATTGTATCTCCAGCCATTTTTATGCATTTATTTTTAAAAAAAATTTTAAGACAGTGTAATTATCTTAGCCCAGGCTGACCTTGAATTTGTGATCCTTCTGCCTCAGCTTCTCAGAGTGCTGAGATAACACACATTTTGAAAAATTGACTTGAAGCATTTTAAAATTAATGAATGTGTGGACACTACAGAACTTTGTGAAAAAATATTGCTTTATACATTAATGAATTAATCCATCACAGGGAATTACAGTGATAAATTCCAATTGGTGAAAATCATTAGTGGTACTTTTATTCATGTGGAACGACTTATCTGGTCATAAATAAAATTCAGAAGACAAAATTTTATGGGTTAAAGCTCAATATTAATGGTGCTATGGGCTTCAGAATTCCTTGATGTGGGTCCAAAGCTGCCAATATCTAGCATTTCCAAAGGATGGGAAGGAAAATCACTATGGAAAGTGTGCACTGCCCATAGTGTCAAATAGCTGGTTATTTTAGTACAAACTCCAATTACACTGAATTTTTGCAGTATGCTGCCAATCTGGACAATGCAGTAAAGCTTTGGCTCTACTTTGTATCTATGAGGATGTTTAGCAGTCAAAGCACATGCCTTTGACTTTTTAAAAGGAAAAGTAGAGCCAATAAAAATCTATTTTTGTTTCTTTTTCACATGGTGGGTAGAGATGAACAGTCTCTTTGGTTATTTCGCTTAAACTCAGCTTCTCAATAAGAGCAGTTGCATGTAGAGTGCCTGCTGGGCACAACATCAGTGTGTGTGCTGGTGTATGATTCACACATGTAAACGCACACAGCCTTGCAGACTCACTTCTGTGGTTATTTAACACACGATGAGACTGCACGGAGAGGGGTTAATGATGAGCCACAGCAGCATGCATCTAGCAGGGGCACAATCAGTTGCACTGAAGTCCTTCCATGTGCCCCCAAAGCTCCTGCTCTTGCTGAAGCTCTGCTCTGCTTCCCATGGTCTGCCCACCCGAAATGACCACTGACCTTTACCTAGACCCTAAGTTCACCCAGGCTAGGAGGGCCCAGGCCTACTTTGGCCATTTGGAGACCTAGAAAAAGTGGAAAATAAAAATGGTTGCAGCTCAAACTGCTCATGCCCCGTCCCTGTGCCTTCCCTTTTGTTCTGCGCCCCTCCCCACCCTGTAGCTTTCCAGCCGTGCGATGATTGATGTCACCGCAGTGGTGGGAGTCGGTGAACTGCCACTCATCGTACTCCTCTCCTGATCAGCCCTCTGCCAGAAACAATAGGCTGAGAAAATAAGGCAGAAATAACTCTGCAAGTTGAACTAGCTGAAAATTCATCAGAACTGGTTTTATCCTGTTGTGTGTGTACTTTTAGAAAGAAAAATATAAGGTCATTTGTGTGCTCTGCTGATTGGAAATGGGGTGAGCAATGTAACCAGAAAAGGTCATGTTTACAACTTGTTCAGTGTGAGGCTGAGGGCTTTGAGAGGATGGGAAGGAATGCTTGAACTGGGTTAACGTGCTTTTTAAAAAAAGGCTGGATTAATAATGATTTTCAGGAAATACTTTGGAGTAGCTAAGGGCAAGGAACTAATGACATAACCTAGAATAAGTCATATCTCAGAGGTAGGTTATTGGCTCCTACAATGCATATGTGTCAAGTACCTGCAAGAAGACAACTGTTACTCTAGATTCAAGGCTGTGGCAGTGATCAAAAGAGGCCAAGTTATTGACGCTGTGAGGCTAACTTTCTAGTGGGGTAGAGGATCCACAGCAAACAGCTAAACACAAGAGCAACTCCAGTGAAGAACAGGTGCTATGAAAATCGAGAAGCAGGACAATGGCAAAGGTAAGGGGGTCAGGGACAGCTCTCAGAGGAGATGGCATCTGAGCAGAGACCTAAATGATGCGAGGGAACAGCTTTACAAAGATCTTGAGGGAGAGAGGTCTAACAATCATTTCACAAGGCTCAGAGGTGGGGACGGGCTTAAGGGGAAGAAAGGAGGTGAGTCTGATGCAGTTCAAGTATGAATGGAGAGCTGGAGACAAAAGCCTATATATTCTAGGTCACTAGCAACCAGCCTAGTTCCTTTCTACCAGAGCAGAGAGGAATGGTCCACAGGTTGGTGTGGATTGTATGTGAAAAGCAAATAAAATAGAGCTGCAAAATGAGAGGGGATTAACCTTTGAGGTGGAACTTTTAGAAGAGGACAGATACTGTAAGGATAGAGTAGGTGCCAGGTCACATCTTCCTACACTGGGAGGGTTTTGGCGCTTGGGATCTAGGTTGCAGTATTCCTCAACTGGAGACATGCATCATATTCTATGTATAATCTACTCTCGGTTGTATAGTTCAGTGAGTGTTTTATATTCCCTGCATTCCTTTCCTTTTTACTGGTATTCTTTTCTGCCCCTTTGGCCTCAAGTATCTCTAGTCCTCAGGACCTGTTTATTTTACCTTTATTGAATTCATTTCTGAGAAAACTTAGAGGAGTTTATTGTCACTAAAGTATAAATGAATGGCACGAGGAAGTGCTGAGTGGGGCGGGGAAGGGATGGAAAGACTGTCAGTCCATCACTTGGGAAGGATGCCTCTTTGCACTGGCACCTGCTTAAAGGCTTTTCTCTCACACTCTCACTCAAATCCCAGCTCTGAAGTTCCCCTTCCAAGGAGGCAATTCCAGCAAGAGCTAGTTTTTTCTCCATCACTGTGCTTATGCTGCCACTCAACTCTGTCTTCTTGTGCTGCTTTGCGTATTGACTGGTGAATTTGTCTCTCACATGAGCACGTACAGTTCCTGAGGAAAGATTGTATGTCTCACTTATCATATCCCTGAGCCTTAGCCAAATGCAGGGTCATGGTGACTGACTTGATCAAGTTGCTGGTCACAAGAGCCGTAGTTGCTTGGATTGGAGAAGCCTATGGGCTTCACAGTGTTGATTGAATTAATCTTTATTAAAAGCTTTTCCTTCCTTTATTGTTCTGTATTCACTATGCCTTTATCAACTTTATAAATATTACTTTATAGAGTTTTACCAGTTCTTGATAGATTTGTTGGCACATATCTTTCAAAATTAAAACACTCATTCAAAATAAGCCTATTCATTTATTCAACCACTATTTATTTGTATCTGCTTAGTGCTATATATACCCTGTCCCCCACTCACACTGAGACACTAAGGAGTATAACAGGAACTACTTCTCTCTTTTTTATGTTGAACCAAAATTTCAAGTCAAGATTTAATACTTCTTTTAATTTATTTAAAGGAAAATTCAAAGTTTGGCTATTAAGTGTATGCATGAAATATGGAGCATAGTCATTATTTATAATAGGGCAAGGAAGAAAACGAATAATAAAAGACTCAAGTCTCATCAATATGATGGATTATGATATAACTGTATAAAATTACATTGGAGAGTATTTCATTAACATAAGAAAATATTTTCATTACCATGTTAAATAAAAAAGTCTGATATAAAACTTGTTGCAGTATGATCTTTAATTAAGCCTAGACAGAAATTCATTCCAAATACAGTGGTAGTTCCATAAAATGGTAAGATAATGGTTCAATTTTAATTCGTTCATACTTATAGTTTCTAAGCTTTACTTTTCTGAGCATGAGCTCCTTTTATGATAAGATAAGAAGGTTGTTTTCCTGAAAAAAAAAGAAACAAAAACCAACCCACCAGCCAAACAAATAATAAAAACCAAAACAACCCGGAACGAACTCCTCCTGGTTGCTGAGGTCAGTTCCATAATGGAACATGGGGGATGAGGACAACTTCAGGGAAGACCTTCGGGAGGATGGGCTCCCAGATTGGTATAGGTCTGGGGCTCTGGCCCCTGGAGGTAGTAACAGGAGGAGCGGACGCTGGGATGCGGAATGCAGAGGCGTGCTCTGGGTTGGCTCCAGGCTGCCCGGGGCGAGCCTTAGGAGGGCTGGTGGTTTCCACAGGGGTGGGTGGTCCCAGGTCAGCTGCACAGCTCAGTTTACCAGGCAGGTTCTCGCCAGGGATAAAGAGCTTCTAACTTTAGCAGGGGTCTTTTGTTTGTTTGGTCATTTTGAGAAGACTAAAATGAGAGTAATTTCTGGAGTAGTGGGTCACATCTGGCAGAATCCGCTCACCATTCATTACCAGTGAATGAACCTTCTAGGCATGACTGAAATTAGGAGTCGTGGACTCTCTTGAGCCTCGCTCCTGAAACTTCAGTTCATTTGTTTGACAGCTGTTACCTCCTTTCTCACGTCCCCAGTCAGACAATATTAAAGCTATCCAATTGTTTTGTGACCTTTTTCCCTTTCGCCCCACCACCAGAAGAAAAAGTTTATCTCTTTATTTATTTTTATTCTTTTGGTGCCAGGGATTGAACTTGGTACTTTGTGCCTTTGGGGTAGGTGCTGGAACCACTGAGCTATCAAATAATTCACTGTAAGAACTCTGTTGAAAAGTCCTACATAGCTAGTTATGCAGCAAAAAAAAAAAAAAAAAAGGATTAAATTTTAAGTGGAGACAAATGTTTCGGGGAAAAGGTAATTCTTAGTCTTCATTCTTTGAAACTGTCATTCAAATTCAGGCCAAGAAAAGGAATTAAAAAGCAATTTCACTGATTATGTAGGGGATAAATAATGAGGGGGAGAAAGATTGAGGGAAAAGATGAGAAGAGCAAAATAAAATCTAGACTGAAGATCTTCTGTCTAATGGCAACTGCAGATTGCCTTACATATAATTCTTTGAAATCTGTTATTAAAGCCATTTATTTTAAACATCTGTTGAATATCCGCTACGCACAAAGACTGACAAGGGAATAGAAAAGATAGACACAGTCATTACTTTCATGGGCTATAAAGTCTATTTAGGGAGGCAACAAATAACTATATTATATTGTGTTGAGTGTTATATGAAGGAGTACAGGACAGGACAAACACATCATACTCATTATGAAGGGTCTTACACACACACAGCCCAGAAAAAGTTCCACTAGAAACCCTTTAGTAAGAAGATGTAGTGAGATTTAAGTACCAAGAAGGGTATTCCTAAGCATTTGCAATGAAGAAAACAGAACAGGAAAGAACAGGAAGCCTTCTGGCCACTGGATTATGGGTATATTGTTAAGACTTTTCCACATTTATAAAATTTATACCTTAGTTTTTATTACACAAGGTTCTAAGAGACTTAAAAATATTCTTGTATAGAAAACCTACTTCAGTGTCCGATATGCAGCAAGTCTTACGTGAAATAAATAGGTCATAGATCTATAAACATCATATCTTTTCTCTGGTATGAGAAACTGAAGATGTAAATGAGCTCTAGATATGTGATATTAATATATCACATATATATTGTGAAATACAAAATATTTGAGGGGAAGTGGGGTGTGAGGTTAAGTAACAAGGGGAACAAAAATATGATGGTAATAAAAAAAGGGAAACAAATCTTATGTATATAGGGGCGGGGGGTTGTAGGCTGGATAGGGGAATGGGAAAAATGAGAATTAAATTGTGTCATATGCTGGCACAAATACTCAATATTGTGTGTGATCATGATTTGTACCTACAATGTTCTAATAAAGATTCAAGCTAAAACATACTATTATATTATACTCATTGTTGTATTATTATGACCTAAGGGACAATAGTTTGTGTAACTTGGAATATCTTTAACTGGTCGGTTGTAGGAAGCTCTGAGGCAGTTTTGTGGCCCACAGAGCACCCACTTATCTGCCACTGTAGCGTGCAAGTTTATGCTTAGTCTTAGTGCTTCACTTTTGGTCACCACCCTTGTCCTCAAGTGAAAAAACGCATGCTGTGGATACATGGACAGGTGAGGAGATGAGTGGCTGAGCAAATAAAATCTCTGTCCCCTAAGTAAAGAAATAATTCTTTCCATTAGACAAATAGTGCTCTGGAGTTGCTCACCACAATTACAAGAAGTGTCTAAGAAACCAACCCGTTAGGTAGTTTTAAAAAACGCGTCACAGACCAAAGTCTACCGGTAATCTACTTGCTTTAGTTTCTGCCTCTCTTTCCATGAATAGAATATAAGAGCAGCTGCTGAGATGATTTCTTTTCTACAGTCAGCCAATGGCTAGTTGTTTGCAGATTCTTTGTTACACTTGCACAATGGTGATCTTTTATTTAAGAATCCTAGTACACAAAGTTTTTACTAGAAGAGCTCTTGCTATGTCAACAGTACATTATTATTTAGGAAGTGCCATTGTAAACATAGAACAAGGAATTCTATATTTGAATTATGCTCCCATCTAACTAGAAACTAGGCCTGTTGATTGATCCTGGTCAGGGTCTGGTTACATTTATTGCTGGGTAATCCCATTATGAGTGCTAGCTACCTCCCTCATCTTTGTACTTTCA
>PVIC010001385.1:0-92823 GCA_004025085.1 Thryonomys swinderianus | reverse complement strand
AGGCTTCCCACAGCCCTCCGGACACCACCTTTTGAGAAGCTATTTCTAAATCTTTTCATTGACCTTCTTTAAAGGAAGCCACAATTCCCCTCATGCTTTAAAGATATTTCTTAAGTTGCAAAGCAAGAAAAGCAGAAAATAAAGAAAAGCTATGTGCTGGCTTGTGTCTACATGTCCACTCTAAACCTCATGGGTCATAATGGGTGGGGCTTCGGGGTGGCTGGGCCTAGGGTACATGACGCTGCGGTTCGTCCCTGGTGCAGTGCTAGGCTCAGGGGCCCTGGGATTAAAGGTGTGAGCGCTACCTGCCCCTAAATAATCTGAATGAGGTAAAAGGGGTAGAAAAAAGTCCTTGAAGCCCCTTGTTGCTTTCGCCACCTTGTGCCCATCATAGTGTTTCTCCTCTGCCTTATGGCTAGACATGGACAGAAATCTCAACTAACTGTGAACTAAATGAATCTTCTTTAACTTTGGGTGCTGGGTGTTTTGTCTCAGCAGCCAGAAAAGTAACTAAAACAAGCAACAAATAAAGTACATGTTTTAGCAAATCTTTTTTTTTTTTTTTCTTTTTGGAGACAGGGTCTCGCTTTGTAGTTCAGGCTGGCCCTGAGCTCACTATGGTGCCCAGGCAAGCTGCCGTGAACTCAGCAGTCCTCCTGTCTCTGCCTCCCGAGTGCTGGGATGACAGGCGTGAGCCACCACGCCCAGCATTATATGTGGTAACCGGGGATCGAACTCAGGTCCTTGAGCTTGCAAGGCAGGCGCCGGAACCACTGAGCTAACCCTCCGGCCCGTTTTAGCAAATCTTTAGCAGCCAAGGAGTGATGGCCCCTGGATTCCTTGCGGGTGAGAACCCGGCCGGACGAGCTCTTCACCGTTCACTTCCTTCCGCGGAAGCCTTTGCTGCAGGATGTCAGCCCAGGGCCGGACGCGCTGGCTGGAGGCTCTTCCTGGACCACAGACTTCCGGGCTCTTCTGCGTAGCCACTGTCCAAGGGGCCCCCTCGTCTGCACCTTAGCTCCTTCCTTATATCTGTTGTTTTCAAAAGAAGAAATGTAGTTCGTTCTCAACCAAATACAATTTCTGCTTTGACTGTGAAGCAATCACCTTTGTCCTTTCCTGGGCATCACTGACCTCCTGCGAAGCCCTTGCTTCTCCCCTGGACTCTTCTATTCTACCCGACTCAGTTTACTTGACTCCCTAGCCAGTCATCGAGATGGTAAATCGGCATATTTCAGATTTGTGTTTGTTATATGCAATCCTTCTTCAGAGCGGCTTATGCGGTGTGTACTACACAAGATATGGACCAAAGTATGGTTTAAAAAGGTCACTGTCCACACAGGGATTAATAAGAAAAAAAAGTTTAATAATCCTAAAAGAATTAATGTCATGGGAGATAAGAACATTTCTACAGGGAAATGTAAATGAGACCTACTTCAAATTGTGTGCCCAAGAACTGAGATGCACAGGACTCGAGCACGGTGGACCCCGGGGTAAGTGGCGCCGTTAGAAGCACCGAGCAGCTCTGAGGTCCACTCCAGGTACACAGAAGCCCAAGTTCCTGAGAAGTGCATGCAGATACCGACTCCCCAGCAGCGCCCCCTGTGCGCAGGCTCTGGAGTCCTCCACCCAGCCTAACCCCTGCTCTCTGCCCGGGGCTGCACCTGCCACCTGCGAGGGCCTGGGACCTGACGTCCCAGTTAGGCTTTCAGGATGCCAGTCTGCCACTCAGCCTTCTTCTCTTCCGAGGTTCAAGCCTCCAGTGGTCCGTCCGCCATGCTGGAAACTCAGACTTCAGCTCATTTTCAGAACAGAAGTTCTGAAGACCACCTTGCTCAGAAGACATCTCTCTCCAGTCCTCCAAGCACTTGTAGGAAACTCTTTCTAGTTTCGGGTGAAAAATGTAAACTCCCGGCAATAGCATGACAAATTTGAAAGGGACAACTTGTCATTTGAGTAAGAATGAGCAATACTTTTAAAGAACAGATTTTCTTGAGAAATAAATTTGTGTTTTACAATATAAGGGTTAGTTTTCATGCTTCTTTTAGAGAGATATTTTTAATAAAATGTGTTTGTAACACAGAACAATTTAAAAGCATAGCAGCTACATTTCAGGGACAAGAATTCAAGGACAATTTTAAATGTATTCAGGTATAATTATCTTTCTCCGGAACATAAAAGTCATGAAAAAATTTTGAGTGTCATAAAAGAGAATTCCAAATTGATAGGTTGGCTTAGAAAAACATGTAGAATGAGTCAGTAATGCAATAAGAGCTGTTGCTTCCATTTGAAAATAGAGAATAATGAAAGGGTAAGCCAATGACAATCTCAATGTAATTCTTGCCTGTTGCTGAAAACTTCACCAATATTTTAAATATAGGAAAGAGAACATTTGAAATTGGAACTTACAAATTTGCTCTGGAAATAGAAGTAAATCTTGTATCTGGAACTATTAACAGTTTCCTTAAAAATCCAGCTAATCATGATGTCAATAATAGTGGCATATTTTTAACTCAAAGTGACATGTCTCAACATAGAACCATAAATTTTCACATTTGTGTTTGTGGCTATTCATTGAGCTATTTTCCCCACATCTAAACCATGATGAAATAGCAATGCTGTTCAGCATATTGAGTAAAACCCACAGGAGGCTAGCAATTAATTTTTTCTGACTGTGCCAAGATGATAGTTTTACTTCTGAAAGAAAATTAGATTGTGTTCCCTATATTTCCACAACCAAAGAAAAGTGATTTGCAAAATCTATAACATTTTTTGCCCCTTTATTTTTGGGACTGGAGATTTAGCTCAGTGGTTTTGGCACCTGCCTAGCAAGCGCAGAGTCCCTGGTTTGATCCCCGGTAGCCACATACCACAATACCAGGTGTGGAGACTCACACCCACCAGCTGTCAGTACCACATACCACAGTGCCAGGCATGGTTGCTCACACCTGTAATCCCAGCACTCAGGAGGCAGAGGCAGGAGGATAGCTGAGTTCGAGGCCAGCCTGAACTACAAAACAAGATCCTTTCTCAAAAACAAAAAAGTCATTCTTGAAATGCCTATTTCTACCCAAACTGGACATATAATATATTTTCCAAATTAAATAAGATACTCTCTTTTTAAATTGAAAATGTCTCTAACCCCTTCAAGTATGTAAAGTTCTTTAAAACTAGTTAGCGACAGACATATAACGAATAAGGAATGAGTAGTGTTTAGTACTGGTTGGTAGAACAGAGAAAAAATATTCTTGTCCAAATAATAATCAGAAAATTTTCTAGACATACAGTCCAAGCAGCCACCTATACACTCTGTGCACTTAAGCTGTAGTTTTTCTCTCTTGTTGTTTTGGAAGCCTGAGTCTTTAAGTTAGAAACTTATCTGGACTTTAGAAGCTCCTTGACCACCCTAGTGCTAATTCTACCCAGGAACTCCATTAGAGGCGAGTCCTATCCTGTTTGTTACTGTCTGAGCTCTATCATCATATTGGGCTGCTTTTTCTTTTGGTTTTATTATTTTTTCTATTTTCATTTCTCTCACCCTACATATTATATTTTCAAATTATTATTTTTTTTTTGCCTCAAAGGCCAGGACTGAAGAGGAAAATATGTGAGATAAAATATTAAGAGCTCTGATTTTACTTAAATAATATCTGCACATGGCAAAACAGAGGATCCCACTCATACCCATCTTCCCTCCCAAAGCCATGACCCCATGTGTTAACTTCACTCACATCCCTTTAACCAACAGACCCTGCTTCCTGAAGAGCTTTCCACCCTGAGGACTTCACAGGGAAAGGCCGGGGCGTTACAGCCATCTGGTCACCTCATGGCATTTGCCATGAGATTCCTGAGGAATTAAACAGTCGCTCGCAATTCAATGCAATGTATTCGTCGGTGAAATCTGTAAAGAGAAGAATAGCGTGGGTTAATGAGGACTCTGATGTGCAACCTTCCAAATTAATCGTGGGGCTGACGAACCAATGAAGCTAAATGAAACTTGCTTAGCAGAGCAAGTCACATTTTGGGGAATAAAGGATGCTGCACTTTGCTTATTTCCACAATGGCGGGAAGACTGCACCAGCGCAGAGCAGTGGCAGCAGCCGGATCCGCCCGTGGAGAAGCGCCAGAGGCTGAAGTTCTTCTTCGCCTCCCTGGCCGCTCACCGGGTCGGGCCCACTCGAGTCTGCACTCACACCCAACCCCCGCCTTTCTCACCCTTCCCGCTTCCCTGAGCGTGAACCTTTAAAAACTAATTATATCAGCACCACACACTTGTGAAGTCACGGCTTCTCACATTTAACAGCCTAACACACAATTTGGAGAGTTAAAAATAATTACAACTCTAGAGGTGAAATTCCAGATTTTAGACTTCAGCTTGTAAAATGTTCTTGCAATGCACCAGGTAGTCCTGAGGCTTGTATCAGCAGAAAGCGTGTGCCGTGAGCAGGGCTGTGCTTGCTCTAAACTTGTCATATTGGATATCACTATATTTAAACTACTCCCACTGGTATGAATTTCAAAGGCTTCCTGTCATAATTAGCTAATGCAATCAATTTCTATTCTGTCACTGTAACTTTTGCTCTGATCCACTTCCTTCGGGGGACAGAATAAATGGGCGTGAAGACTGAGGTTTCTATTTCTTCTTTCAGCTAGGTTGCGACAGAGTTAGATTGTCCAAATCCGAACTTTCTTGTTTGTGAAATGAGTAGTTGCAATTGTTAACTGAACGTCTACAGTCTTTGGTTCCCTCATCTGTCATAAGAACAACAGTAATATTTGTGTCACAAGGTCTGTAGGAGATTACATGAATTAATGTATGAGGAGAACCTAGTAAAATGCTAGGCTCATATCAGACACCCAACCGATGTTAGGTTTTCTTAGTGTCAGCGTTAGAAATAAACCATGCTAGGTTTTACCTTTTGAACTTGCAACTTAGAGTGAAAAACAAGGAAAGGAAAGAACAGAAATGTTATTGCCATCAGTAAGAATAAATTAAAGAGAAAGCTCAGGAACTTCCAACTTCAAAACAAACATTCAAAATAGCACGGTACTGGCACAAAAACAGATGCATTCATGTTAATTTCTAATTAATAGAAGCAGCTGAAAATAGTATATAATTCTGCAAACAGAAGGCATGTTTTGTTAAGGAAAATAGCATTTTGTAAACATCCAAATTTTCTTTTTTGAGACAGGGTGTCCCTTTGTAGTTCAGGCTGGCCCTGAGCTCACTGTGTAGCCCAGGCAAGCCTTGAACTCAGCAATCCTCCTGCCTCTGCCTCCCAAGTGCTGGGATTACAGGCATGAGCCACCACGCCCAGCACTGTGGGGTGTGGTACTGATTGGTGGTGGGCGTGAGTCACCACGCCCAATATATCGTTGTATGTGGTTGCGGGGATCAAACCAGGGACTTTGCGCTTGCTAGGCAGGCAGTGGAACCACTGAGCTAAATCTCTGGCCCAACATCCAAATTTAATATCCCCAAAGGTAAGACATTTTGACTTCTACATAATACTGTCACTCAAAAGAAAGCTGATAAGCTTTCTACCTGAGACAATCCTATTGTTGTATAGGAGCTTGTGGTATCTCCAGTGCCATTCCCACTGATATGATCTGTTTCCTAAATCAGAAAGGCATAAGCTCTAGATGACCAGCAAATCTTTCATATCTTAGGCTCAGATCTCTACATATTCTTAGAAGCCACCAGAGACTCCAAAGAACTTCAGCTTATATAGAGTATTTCTATCAACATGGACTATTATCTAAATCAAAATTAAGATGAAACTATACACTTGTACATTCATTTTGAAATAAGTAGAATGCATCCTTTATGAGTTCTATTGATAGCATGTTTTATGAGCAATAACTCAAAGCCAAAAATATTCATGTATATTTTTATCAGTTCCTTAAGTATTTATCTCATAGAAAAAGGATATTTGAATTCTTATATCTGCTTATGTATTTAAGCAACTAGTTATGTAACCATTAGAATTATAAATAATATTTGAAGAGAGTTGCTTTTCTCCTCTCTTTTGCTGCACTATGCTAAATAAAAAAAAATTATTTCCTTGGACTATAGGTGAAAAAATAGGTAGGAAACCATAATAGTTCAAAGCAGAAAAAAAAAATAACAGGAGCCTGGGATTTTAAGAAGACAAAAAGAACTTGAATTGTACTAGGAATATTCATTAGCACACAGTCAGGAGTTAAATATCGGGAAAGAGATTCCAAATAACACGCGTCCTTGCCGTGAATGCCCGTCCCTTGGAGAGACCCGCAGTCTCCTGGGGACTTGTCATGTGAACAGCTACTACTGGCGCTTTCGTCAGGTTCTAGAAATTCTCTCATTAGAAAGGTTTAACTGACAACATTGATTTTGCTTATTCCTTGTAGTCCACAATACTGACTGACAGGAAAATCAATGTCGTGGAATACAAGGAATAAGCAGGGAGTGGGAAATTAATATTAGCACTCAACCGCTTGTTCGAAGTATAGTGAGCTTCTCAGTTACAAAATGTGTGCTATGTTTCCTGTCATTTATTGAGTGCTTAGCGTGATTCAAATATTTCCTAAGCAAGCAAAACAGAACTGTGCTTTCTTCTCTTAAGACACTTTTCCATATATACTATGTAGTGACCTTTGTTTTTTTTAGTCCCATTAATTGACACTGAGTATGAGCCTTTCCTGACTGTGAGAGACTATGAGAAATGAACGCTTTGATCTTGCAGTCTTTCTAACAGAGAAAAGGTGTTTGTAAATGACAAGATTGCTGACAGTCACAGTCTGTTGCTGACCTAAGTAGGAAGGCACTATGACTTTCATTGTCTTCGTGGGTCTCTCTCTCTATGAAAAAGGAAATATTAAGGAATATGCATAGAGAAATACAGAATATAAAAAAGAATTACAGCATATATAGAGAGAAGATAGTGATGAAATGACATATATGACTATGTTGAATGAACACAAAAATATATTAACATAGTTTTCAACTTTGTGAGTTTACTTTTCTCATTTTAAATTAAATTAAAATTATCTGTGGTGTGCTAAAAATATTATTGTTATAGATCTCTGGGCCTAAAGAATAACTTGACCCATATGTACTGTGTGGTAAATACATTTGTATGTCAGCCTCTTCCTTCTACTCTATATTAACACTTTGCCTGTTTTTGTACCTTAAATTTATATTTTCTCTATGGTAAGATATATTTTACCACAAATTTGATTTTAAGCTATGGTCTTGGGACATTGCAACCCTACCTAAAAAGAGCTATAGCTCAACAATCACGTGGTTTCCACCCTCTTATTTTATTCATTTCAACACTATCCTCACTCAGAGTAAATAGGGTTATTTCCTAGTCCTTAGAAAAATTTATAATCTGGGCCTGAGTTGTGACATTTTTAAGACTACTGGCTGATTTTAAGTCACAAAAAATCATTTCTCTAATCTTTTTGGACTGGACCCTTCCTGTTTCATTCTTTTATTGACAAACAGTTTCTGTTCCTCATTCACTGATTATTTCTGATAGATGTCCATTATTCCTAATTCTGTTATAGCAGGACTTCAAATTTCGCCTGACTTCAGATTGGGCTGCCATGCACTTGGTGGAAAAACTGGTGAATAAAACAGAATTGTTGGTTTGTTTTTGTTTTCGTTTTTTGAGACAGGGTCTCACTTTATAGTTCAGGCTGACCCTGACTTCACTAGATAGCCCAAATTACCCTCGAACTCACAGCAGTCTTCCAACCTCTGTCTCCCAAGTATAAAACAGAATTCTTATTAGCATGTTGATCAAACTGAAGGAATAAATTTGACATTTAATCATCTAGTGTCAGATATTTAAAGAATTTCAATTTATCTCTCCCTTCTTCCTTCTCACCATCCGTTTTTCTTTGCTTTCTTTCCTTCCTTCCTTTTTATTTCTTCTTTCCTTTTTTCCATTTTGCTCTATATTCTGTGTTAGGCTTTCCCCATAAAGTGCTACAAACCCTATCATCTACCAATTTTAAAAAAATAAGCAAAAAAACAAGAAGATCCAAGGTTCTCTTGTTGTCTGACCAGGGTCATGGAGTCCACTTTGAATCAAAGTCCCTACACATGTTTTGTTCTTATTTTGACCAAGCCTGTGTCTCAGATTCACTTTCAAGCCAGAGAGAAACTTTGGCCTCCTGAAACTATGGGTTGGGAATGTGGGTGGATGGTTCTCCTGGAAAGCATGCAAGGGGCTATTATTATTAGAAAAGATTTTCATTAAGCAAACAAATCTGAGAGGAAATGTCTGTTCAGTTTCTTCTTTGATCATCACCCTTTTCACACTGATCACTTATCAGCTAACAATGAATTGCATGGGTACTTGTTTTTGCCTACTTGCTTAGATTTCTTTTTTGTACTTGGAGGTTTGTTTTGACTTCTAAGATTTTCTTTCCCCCAAAGGGACTGATTTGTTCCCCTAACATCCCCTATGGTAAATCTTTCTTCCATTGTGTTATGAGAGGAAATACCTATAAATCTCCCTAGTGTTGATCAATACAGAAACATCTTTGGGAATATCACACATAGCAAAACAGCACAGTAATACAGGGCAGGAACCCGTGAGTAGGTAATAAGTATAAATTAACAAAATGAATGATGAAGATCAGTGATCAGTGTGAAAACCATCACTTGGAAACATAAAACATGAAAAGTTTGTCACTAGCACCAATATCCAGCCCCCCCTTGGGGTGGCAGCAGACATGTACGTTTTCCAGATATGAAAGGCTGAATAGAAAAGGTAAGCAGAAGACCTGTGTCCATAACTGAGATGCTGAGCTTTCTGCAACAAGTAGAACAACAAAGATTAAACTAGTGATTAAATATTTAATGGGTTTATAGAAAATTTCACTGAAATTCTATGAAAATTTCAAAACTTAGGGGTTTCTTTTTGTTTTTGTTTTTAATGGACTGAGTTGAGTTTACTTTGTGTTCTGCAAATGATTGTAGGTCTTATGACTCCAGAGCGAGGCCAGTAGAGTTTGGTTGTTGTTTTCTTATGGGACTAGGAATTAAATGCAGGGTCTTTGTAATGGGCCATATGCCCAATTGTTTATCATATCATCATCATCATCATCATCATCATCATCATCATCATTGTTATTTGGTTTTTCACAACAGGATCTTACTAAGTTCCTAATTTACCTTGAGCCAAAGTTGGATCAAACTTTGGGTCCTTCTGTCTTAGCCTCCCACAGGGTTGAGTCTACTCAACCATCCCCAGCAAGATGAATGGTTTCTTCTTACGGACCACTCCCTGCACTTCTAGGACCTAAAGGGAATCTACCAAACTGCCCAGAAATCATCACCTGGAATGTAGGAACCATGTTCTTCTGCCAGAGTATATACAATACGTGGACGTACTATATGGAGCTGAGCTGAGAAATGTTAAAATCAAATGAATGACGCTCTAGGGAAGGAAGACCTCTTTCTTCACAAACTTCCATTTTTCACACATTATCATTCTCAAACAAACATGAAGAACTGAAACCCAGAGTAACACTGAGATTCAGTTCAACACTTAGACTTTCAGGTCAGATGAAGCAGGAAAGAGGAATATTAAGGAAAACCTAACTATTTGTGCTTTCTTCTTTCACTGCAATAATTTTATTTGTTATTAAAAGGCTCTCATAATTATCAATAAAGACTAAAGATCAAGAAATATAACCTCATTGATAAATTATATTAAACTACTTTATATTGTATTTTTAAACATGGTTCAAATGATCATGAATTTGAAATTGTCACCTCGAAATTATTTCCTATAGGCATAATGACTTGTGAAGACATTGCGACTGTGCAAGGGTGCTGCTGAGAAAAGTCTGGAGTAGATAGTGTATGGTACAAATGAGTCAACACATATGCTAATGAGAAGAAAGAAATTCTACAGTTCAATCTGAATTTCACAAATGCAAAAGCAATTAGTATGGTTCTCCTGTTTTGATGCAGAAGAAAGCACATAATAACTTCTAGGAAATAGCCTACCCTTCTTGGGTAGATCCTTCTTGGTCTTCCTGACAAGACATACAAGAACATGAGAATGTATTAAATGGTTCCATAAGATGTACAGCAAAATTTGGAATGTAGGATTGGGAATGCAAACATGAAAATTTCTTGAATAAATAATTCCTAAGGAAACTAAAAAAGAAAAGATAACCCATGCATTCATATGAAATGTGGAAGAAAATAATTGTAGTAAGAACAGAAAATTGGGAGAAATTGATCACTGAATGGAGATAACATTAAGGAATTGCTATTACTTTCAAATCAAATATTTTACTTGCAGGAGAATGGAGAGGAAGGGAACAAAGATAAGTAAGATATGTTATGTGCACATAACAAATGATGAATGTAATCATTAAGTGCTGGAAGGATGGCTTAATAAAAATTTTGATAGTCTTTTATCTCAAAGACTCGTGCGAAGAATTTGCATATAGAATAGCACACAGCCTTGAACTCCCTTTAAAATTAATGCAGTGGGTTACAAGAAGTAAACTGAGGTAGTGTAAAACCATGTTCATAGCAGCTCAGTTTGTAAAGCTAAATCTTGGAAACAACCCAAAGGCCCACCAACTGGAGACTGGATAAAGATGTGGTTTTTCTATAAAATGGAGTATTACTTGGCCATAAAGAATGATAGGTTAGAGTCATTTATATTCAAATGGTGTACCTTCAGGACATGCTCATAAGTGAAATAAATAGGTCATCTGTAAATATCGTATGTTTGGTATGAGAAACTGAAGATGTAAATGAGCTCTAGAATATATGGTAGACACCGTGAAATAGAAAATATTCAAAGGGAAATGGGGTGTAGGGGTAAATAACAAGGAGAAGAAAAAATATGATGGTAATAAAAGACAGGGAAACAAAGCTTATGTATATAGGGGCAGAAATTGTAAGGTGGATGGGGGAATGGGAAAAAAATGAGAATTAAATTGGTCATATGCTGGTAGAAATTCTCAATATTGTATGTGATCATGGTATGTTTAATGTGCCAATAAGGATTCAAATTTTAGAAAACTTAGACCAGCTATGTGTTATCCATCATTGAGGTAGCTCAGTCGATAGTACTTTAGACATTTCTTTCTATTAAAAATGATAATTTTTAAACATAATTCACTAAATTTAAAGTTCCATGTACCCTACCTAGCACAAAGGAAGTAATCAATGTTACTGAACATAATTTCTAAAAAGAAAAGAAAAAATACATGACAATTACATTATTTTTTTACTCAGGAAAAAGAAAACTCCCAGGAAAGAGAAATATGGACAAGAACGAAATTTGCATAAAACTTCCTTGACAGTTGTCTAACTGTTGAACTACTTCTGTATAAAAATAACTCAGAAGCCCAGGGATTTATCTCAGTGGTTCCTACATCTGTCTGGCAAGAGCAAGGTCCCGAGTTCAATCCTCGGTACTTCATAACACAGTGCTAGCCATGGAGGCTCACGCCTGTAATCCCAGCACTCAGGAGGCACAGGCAGGAGGACTGCTGAGAGTTCAAGGCCAGCTTGGACTACAAAGTGAGTTCAGGGCCAGCAAAAAAGAATAACTCAGAATCCAGAAGAAAACAACAGCCTTCTGAAAGATGTTTGATCACCTGCCCAGTTGTGATGATGCACAATTTAATTTTTAGGCCGGCTATGTTAAAGGAGCTTGATAAAGACCTAGGAGTTTCCGTGAAAACCCAGAATGTCAATACTTTCAAAATAAGGTCGATAGTAAAAACTAAACCCTAGAACCAAGGAGAAAACCGAAAGAATTTCACACTTAACCAGCCTATGGTGGGTTATCGAGGGATCACAATGTTTATTCAACCTGTGCAGCAGAATTCAGCACTTACTCAGAAAGAAACAAAATCTGTACAATGTAGCAGTCATGCTGTTAAATAATACTAACAACACAGAAAAGCAAGAAAAGTCAACCCCCGTCTGAGAGAAAGGGAAGGTGAAGCGAAGAACCCAGCCTGTACATGTCCTGCTGTTTGCACAGCAAACAAAGACTTTAAAATAGCTGTTAGAAATATGTAAAGAGATTTAGAGGGAATGATGACAGAAGCAGAAATCTCATCAGAGAAACGGGAAGCATAAAAAATTAAAAGTTTATTTTAAAAAGAAAGTGTGATGTAGCTGGCAGATACGTCCACCAGTGCAGAAGCAGAGAGCACAGTGCTGTGAGTCCTGGGAGAGCGCATCCTTGCTTAGAGCGGAGGGAGACGTTGTGCTGCTCTATTCGCCACGCAGCCCGAGCCTGGGGACAAGTCCAGGTCACTAATAGCTCAGGGGCTGTAGACCAAGCAGGTGGCTTCCGTGCTTCCCTAAATGGCTGAGATTAAATATTAACCACAGAGCTATCAAATTATAGCAATAGATCTTTGCCTCTTTGTGCCACTTTATAATTGGTAAAGATTGTGACATATTTCATCCCGATATTCTTTGCAGAAACTACTCAGTATGATGTGAGTGCTGGGGTTCCAGGGTACCTTAACTATAGTCTGCAGATGAGGTTTCAGACAATGTCTGTATTTTCAGGATCCTAAAAGGATTGCTAGGCGGTTAATTGGTCCAAAGCCCATACTTCATTAGAAAGAATGGCATCACTTCTGAGCTGGGGGACCATGAGCATATGGGGTACCAGGTGATCTATTTTCTCTGCAATTATCCACAAGTGTATGACTGGAAGGTAATTGACAATCCCCTTGGTGCTAGATTCTGATTTAGTTCATAGCTTCAATTTCAGGATTATTCTCATCTCTGATCTCAAAAAAGCATTTTCAGAATAAATCAACTGTGAATTGATTGATAAGTCCTCACACACTTGAATCTAAATTCTGCTGTTCTGCAGAATTCCTAGACTCCCTTGATATATATTAAAAATGTTAAATGCTGCTTACCAAGTCAGCTTTTAAAGTTCAAATTTTCTTTTGCAAAATAATATGCAGTTCAGATGATAGCGCACAGACAGGGCTTAACTCACCGTCATGACACAGGGCATCACTCTGAATCGGATTCTCAGAGTAGAGAAAGCAGGTGAAAAGGTCCAAAGACAGCAAGTCACAAAGCTGATCAGGTAGTTTAGATAAAATCCAGAGGCAAAGTTAAGTGTCCTCCTCCACAGGATAGTTAAATTTAGCCCTTAAATTTGCATCTAGGTTCCATGTTAACAGATGAGGTCACTGAGAAACTGAGTTTTTCTGAGTGTACGAAAATTCTCAAATTAGTTGCTATAACAAACAGAACTGTGTATTGACATTTCTCCAAAACAATGTTAAGAGGACATTTTCTCCATCACTTCTTTATCAAGATAGAGTTATATTTTTAGGCTATTTATAAAATAAGAAACATGAATATCCTGAGGATACCTATATAATTTACTAAAAGGTATTCTAACTTACCATTTGAAAAAATATTACAGTGATTAAACCATTCTGTAGATGGTGTTCCATCTTAAAAATGGAATTTTATCGTTCAAGCATACAGAGAGCAAATAGTATAGTCTTGGGGCAAATCTTGAGGCTATCTGGGAGAGAACTCACTGAAATTTTGCCTAACCTTAGAGCAGATTCATTGACTTAGCATGAAGCTTATAACATTAGGAATTTGTCACCTTTAAAAAAGAATTGTTAGTTAAAAGCAGAAGAGGGCAAAGCTCTATTTAATGCTGGCTCCAATACATAAAAACATAATTTATGGGCGGGAGGGTTAGCTCAGTGGTTCCAGCGCCTGCCTCGCAAGCGCAAGGTCCTGAGTTCGATCCCGGTAACCACATACAATGCTGGACGTGGTGACTCACGCCCACCAGCCATCAATACCACATACCACAGTGCCAGGCGTGGTGGCTCACACCTGTAATCCCAGCACTCGGGAGGCAGAGACAGGAGGATTGCTGAGTTAGGGGCTTGCCTGGACTACATAGTGAGCTCAGAGCCAGCCTGAACTACAAAGCAAGACCCTGTCTCAAAAAAAAAATAATTTATTGTTTTGTTTAAACAATGATAGGGAAATTGTTAGTTTAATTTCTAAAGATTAATCAAGAGATAAAATTCACAGAATGAATTACATTGTGTTTAGGATAAGTTTCCATGCCAGAGTAGAGCTGTCACTTTCTGGAGGGCTCTAACTTGAATTACTTCCTAAAATCAAGGTCCAAAAATTCATTTTCCTTGAGCATCCAGGAAAGTTATTGACCCTTCAACCTGGGCCTGCAGTTAGCCATAAATTCAACGGCACCCAGGTCTAGAAGTAGCAAGTAAAACTCCTAAACTACTCAGAAAGAATAGGCATTCATTCTTTGCAAAACCATTAATGGTAGAAATGCATTATGTCC
The DNA here is from genome assembly GCA_004025085.1 of Thryonomys swinderianus. Lineage (NCBI taxonomy): Eukaryota > Metazoa > Chordata > Mammalia > Rodentia > Thryonomyidae > Thryonomys > Thryonomys swinderianus. The sequence continues at coordinate 78,472 of PVIC010001385.1, read as the reverse complement.
ACTGCCTAAATGATTGCTCTTGGCCAACTCAGCTGCTGTAGCGCAAACTTCCAGACCAATCTGCAGGCAAACTGACAAATTTCTATGGTCAGAAAATTTATCAGGTGATGTCAGGATAGCAACAATTAACTGAATCAATTTAAAAAGAAATGTGTTCTGAAGCAAAGAAACTAATTGCAATGTACAAGAAAGGTAAAACAATTTTGTGTTCCAAGTTTTAATGCCATTTAATATTCCTGATTTTTTTCCTTCATGTGCTACTGTTGAAAAAAATGTATACCATGACAATTGATCTTTCCACAGCAAAGAAGGCTAAAGTGAATGAAAACTGTGAAAAAAAAATGTGCAATGAAAACTACATTAGAGAGTGACACAAAAAGCATTGCCTAAGAAAGATCATATTCTTTTGTGTGGCATCTACAACTGGCTAAATGTAGTTGATTTGTTCTCTCTGTAATGGGGCCAAATGTCACCCAGAATCTTTGATTTCACATGCAGCATCCAGATTGGAAAGAAGTCTGAGTTGGACAAAGAAGGCAGAGAAACTAAGACTTTAACTTTGATTCTACTAAAGACAATAATGGCAGAATTATTGATCCTTTCCCAAAGACTTGTGCTCTTTACAAAAAGGAATGTGCCTAGCCAGGTAGAGAAGACGGAGCATTATAAGAACTAGAAATGACTGATTCCCATCCACACTGAGTTGGCTTTGGAGGGTTAAATCTAGGAAACAAGTCACACATTGAAAGCCACAGAAGAGGAGAAAGTACTGATGGGAGGGTTGCTCAGTCCTTGAAATTTGATAAGCATTTGGAAGTTTATAAGATTTTCCTGCATCTTCTAGAAAACTGGAATTCCATAGAATGGATAATAATGGTATAATAATGGTAATAATATATCAGTAATCATACCTAATATGTTAGTAGTTCCATAGATACTTAATATATCCTTTTTATGACTCAATATGGTACTGAAAAGATGAGAAAGTTGAGCTAAGAGTGATTAGATGTTCCAGGTCTGGATAAAAGGCTTACATAATGCAGAGCGTGTGTTTCAAAGTTTTTATTCTACTGCTGCCTCTCCCACAGGGAAAAAGTCTAAAAACATTTATTTTTCCTTTTCCTCACCTGAATTCAGTTCCACTCACCAGCTATAAGTTGAATCCTACTATCTCTATCTTTTCAACACTATGTTACCTACTCTGGTAATATATTAATAAAACCAAGTCTCCTCCCTCTTTTGAAACCTGCAATCCATTTATAAAAAGGGAAAGTTTTTAGATTTGTAAAGATTTAGAAATAAGTATTAAAACATATATGTGAAATGTTATTTATACATATTGAATACCATTTTATTTGTTGTTTGATTTCCGTGACTTTTTTTTCAGTGCTGGGGATTAATTTTCACAAACCAAAGCAAGGGCTCTAAGATGAGAGGCAAGAGACAAATGAAAGAAAGATAAGACAAAGAGAAACAGAGAAAATAAAATAGAATGAACACTTCTACAGAAGGAGATACTCAAAAAGAGTGTGCAGGGAAGGGCAAGAGAATCCAGACAGAAGGAGAAAGAGACCAAATTATGTTATTTAAAACACATTCTCAAATCCATAGACTGAGAATAATAATAATAACAGCCACAGCAGCAATAATAAATAGTCTAGCAGTCATTTGGCTGAGTTTGGGGATCTTCCATGTAGACCATCATGTCACCAGCAATTAGTGACAGCTTTAACTTCTTCTGTTGCTCTCTTTATTCTTTTCATTTCTTTCTCTTGTCTAATTGTTGTGGCTAATGTTTCTAGAACTATATTGAACACAAGTAGTGATAGTGGACACCCTTGCCTTATTCTTGATTTTAGCATGAAAAATTCCAGCTTTTGACAATTTAGTATGATTCTGACTGCTGGTTTTTCATAGATAACTTTTGTAGGTTGAGATAAAGACAGTCTATTCCAATTTTCTGTAGGGTTTTTGTCATAAATGAGTGTTGGATTTTGTTGAAAGCATTTTCTGTATCTGACATGATTTTTTTTTCCTTGACTCTGTTAATAACCATATTCAGTAGAGTAGCTGGCTGGGTACAAGGTCAACACTCACAAATGAATAGTCTTCTTGTACACAAATAACAGACTCACTGAGAGCAATTGGGGGGATAATTCCTCACATGGTAGCATCCAAAAAGATAAAATATCTAGGAATCAATCTAAGGAAGGAAGTAAATACCTTTGCTTTGCAAAGGACAGCTCTCTGAAAAAAGAAGAGATCAAAGAAGATATCAGAAAATGGGAAGACATCCCTCATTCCTGGGTAGGACAAACCAATATAGTGACAATGGCCATTCTTCCAAAACTGCTTTGTAGATTTAAGGTAATCCTGATTGAAATCTCAGAAGTATATTTCACAGAACCATATAAAATAGTCCAAAAATTCATATGGAACCACAACAGTCCTAGAAAAGCAAGAACAATTCTAGGCAACAAAGATATAGCAAGGGGTATCACAATCCTCAATTTGAAACTATACTACAAAGCCACTGTGATTAAAAACAACAACAACAACAACAACAACATGGTACTGGCAATTATCAGACCCAAGGATCAATGGAATAGATTATAAGAAACTTCAGACATACTAAGCCACTTCATCTTTGATGAAGGAGCCAAACACCTTCACTGGAGGAAAGATAGCCTCTTTATTAAATGTTGCTGGAAAAACTTGGTTTTAGTTTCAGTCTCCCAAAGACTGAAACTAGACCTATATCTTTCACCAAGTACTAAACTGAAAGCAAAGATCTAAATATTAAAGCAAGAACACTAAACCTGCTAGATGTGTTAGGTAGAACTCTTGAAGACACTGTTGTATGAAAAGGTGCTATGAACGAAACCTCAGCAGCATGGAAACTAGCACAAGGAGTTAACAAATATGATCTTATCTTATTACAAAGTTTCTGCACAGCAAAAGAAATCACCAACAAAGTGAAAAGACAACCTACAATATGGGAAAAGAGTTTTTACTAGCTGTTCCTCTCACAAGGACTACTTCCTAGAGTACATAAAGAACTTTAAAAAATCAAGTTTAAAGACGAAGTTCAAAAATGGGTATATGAGGGCCGGAGGGTTAGCTCAGTGGTTCCGGTGCCGGCCTCGCAAGCGGAAGGACCTGAGTTCGATCCCCGGTAACCACATATAATGCTGGGTGTGGAGACACGCCCACCAACAATCAACGCCGCATACCACAATGCCGGACGTGGTGGCTCACGCCTGTAATCCCAGCACTCGGGAGGCAGAGACAGGAGGATTGCTGAGTTCGCGGCGGCTTGCCTGGGCACCATAGTGAGCTCAGGGCCAGCCTGAACTACAAAGCGAGACCCAGTCTCAAAAAGAAAAAAAAAAATGGGTATATGAGATCAACATACATTTCTCAGGTAAAGAAATAGAACCAAAGATAAACGTAGGAAAATATGTTCAAAATCACTGGTCATTCGAGAGATGCAGATGAAAACAACACTGAGATTCCATCTCACCCCAGAAAGAATGGCTGCTATCAAGAAATCAACAAACAAATGCTGGTGAGGCTATGGGAAGAAAAGAACCCTTCTCCACCGTTGGTGGAAATGTACACTTGTGCAAGCACTGTGGAAATCATTGTGGAGATTCCTCAAAAAACTAGGATTAGAGGTCCCATTTTGCCTTGCTATCTCCCTGCTTAGAATATTTCTAAATGAATTAAAAGCATCATACTGCATGAACATACGTGCATCTATGTTTATAGCAGCACAGATTTGGTTTTTTTGTCGTTTTTGTTTTTAGCACAGCTTTTAATAGCCAAATCTTGGAAACACCCAAAAGCCCATCAACTGGTGAATAGATAAAGAAAATGTGGAGTTTTTTTTAAAATATAAAACGGAGTACTTAGAAAAATAATTTTACTAAGGAAAATAAACGAGATATTTATAGCTAAATGGATACATCTTGAGAGCATACTTACAAGTAAAATAAATAGGACACACGTGTAAATACCAAATCATTTCTCTGGTGTGAGAAACTAAAAGCATAAATGAGGACCAAAATTTATAACAGATATTGTGAAATAGGAAGAAATGTTCAAAGGGGAAGGGGAACAAGGGTGGGGGGGCAGGTGAAGAGAAAGAAAAATATTGAAGATAAGAAGGAAGAAACAGCAAGAATTCTAATGTATATGGTGGGAAGGATGGAAGGGAGGACATAGGAATGGGAAAAAATAAGAATCAAGATACACCATGTAAAGGCACAGATTCTTAATGATGGATGTGATTATACGGTGGACCTAAAATGTACCAATAAACTCAATTTTAAAAATAAAAATAAACATCAAAATTTGTTAACATTCATTAAGTGCTAACATGAACCAAGCACTCTCCTAACTGCCTTTGTTGTATATATCATTTAATCTTCACAATTCCCTAATGTAAATGATATTGAATTTGTTTTATAAGTAAGCAGCAAAAATTATTGGACCAAGGCCATATTGCTGATAAAATAGTCAGAATTTAAACCCAGACAGAAAAATGGCCTCATATATCAAACTGTTTTATAGAATACTAAGTCTCAAATATCCATGAACCTCAAATTTTATTGTTTTCCTTCTCTTATTAAACCGGTAGTGGAAAGTAGACAGCTGTACATTCATATTTAAGAAAAATCATGTGCCTACCAGACCCCAAAGTGCACTTAAGAAAATTGGTCGCCTTTCATTACAGCAATTATCTTTGTGTGTATAAGCCAACAGTTTTCTGGGGAAGATTTCACTTTTGTCATGAGGCTGAGCCAAGAAAAGGCTCCTAGTATGTCTGGTTTAACATAGACAAAAATTACCAAGTGACCATTTACAAAACAAGGAACCACTGAGAGTAACTTGCAGCTTCCATCTTAGAGAAAAGAGCCTGGTCCTTGTGGGGCAGCCATGTTCTACAGAATGAAAATCCTGCTGCTAGAGAATGAGCCATGGTATCTATGGAGTCACACCACGGTTGTAGTACTTAGGAAATACGAAATTTGATTCACTACTAAACAAAATTACAAACACTGCCCACAACAAAAACAAATTCAGAATGTCATGGTGTTTATTTTCAAATCCTGCCAAGATGTGCTCACAGGGACTGGGGTTTTCCTGGTCACGTGAAATAGCCATAAAAATGGGCACATGATATGAACCAGTGATTTTTCCAGACACTGGACATCAGGCAACGGAGAACAGTGGTCCCTGCGAGATGGAAAATGAATGAGGCAGTCATTAAGATTGTTTCTGATTTTTGCTTTGGTGAGAGGACTTTCAGACCAGAGCAGAGAACACAGGTGACTACAGCAGAGACTGAGGAACTCCCCGAGAGCCTGGAGAAAGCAAAAAATATCCCAGAGGACAGAGAACCTTTGAGAAAGTGCCATACATCTCTGTGATCCACTTTATATAATTTCTACTGTTGTGTTATGAGCAAATTCACTCATATTTTCTTCTGTAAAAATCTTTTGTTATGTTTTCCTAATATGTTTAGATGTCTTCAATTTCACTGAGATATTATTTATGTATCATGGAATTCACCCTTTTGAAGTACAGTCTAGTGAGTTTTAGTTTGTGTGTAGAGTTGCATAAACAAATCCACAGTTTTAAAACATTTTCAGCTTTCAAAAAAGGAAACTTATTGACCCTTAATAGTCCTTCTCTATTTCTCCCCTCTTCCCACCTATCATCTCTCTGTCATATCTCAGCCCCAGGCAACAAGCTTGCTGTCACTGGAAATAACATGAGGGACCCAGGGAGACATTACAGTAAGTGATATAAGCAAGGCTCTGAAAAACAAAACTGCGTAACTCCTCCATATGTGGAAACTATAGAATTTGACCTCACAGAAAGAGAGAGCACAGTGGTCATTACAGAGGCTGTATAAGAGAAGCATACTACCACTGAGCTGGACCCCTAAATCTACATGCCTTTTACCTAACAATAACTATAAATATACATCCTTTGACTACTATTTCGCTTCACTCTCTCCTCTAAGGCTCAGGTTCATTCATATAATCACCAGGACAGAATTCCCTTCCTATGGCTGAAGAGTAGTCTATGTATGGGGACCACACTTTTACGTACTCATCAGTTGAAGGACATAAGTTGATTCCTTATCTTGACAGTTGTGAATAGTGCTGTAATATACAGGTGAACACAGATGGCTTTTCAACACATTGATTTCACTTCCTTTGATGTATACCCAGTAGAGGGACTGCCAGATTATATGGCAGCTCTGTTTTTAATTCTCAAAGGGTGCTACATATTGTTTTTCACACTTACTATGCTAATTTACTTCTTCATAAGCAGTACACCATTTTTTCCACTGCATTTTGCCAAGTGCATTTTTTAATTTTTGGCCTTTTTCCTGGTTCTCAATATTTTTCCAAAATTTAGTTTTAGATTTTTTGATGACAGCTATTCTAATATATGACAGGTATGAGGGAATATATTGTTTTGGATTTTATTTACATTTATTTGGTGATTGTGTTGAGAGTTCTGTTTATATACTTGTTCACCATATGATCTTTTTTTCTGAGTAATGCCTACTGAAATATTTTATGCATTTTAATTGGTTTATTTGCTTTTTGCTGTTGAGTTAAAAATCCTTGAGATATTTTAAAATTTAAGTTAAATGCCCACATAAATAGATGAAACATAAAAATCACAGATAGTATGTCTCAGCATGTGTGTACTCTGTATGGTGTTTAAATAAACTCAAATATATCTATCTTTTCATTTATCATTTCTTTATGGTAAAAGCATTCAGTGTTTTCTTCTATCTTTCTGAGATACACAGTACATAACTGTAATCTATCATTCCCCTACTGTTATCAAACCTCTGATCTGCAAACGTGTTTTTCTATTTCATAGGTTATCTGTTCACCATGTTATTTTCTTTACTGTGTAGAAGCATTTTAGTTTGAATGTAATTGCTTTTGTCTACTCTGCTTTTGTTGCCTATGCTATTGACGTCATATCTAAAACATGAATGGCCACTCTATGGCCTCTTCAGGTGGTTTTATGGACTCTAACCTTATACTTACAGCTCTAACCCATTTTAACTTAATTTCTCTTTTGCATGTGGCATAAGATAATGCTCTAATTTTCTTCTTCATATCCAGCTTTCTTAACAGTGAAAGGGGGTACTATGTATTCTTGGTACCTTTGTCAAAAAGCAGTTTGTTATAAATGCATGAATGTATTTTGGGATTCTGTATCCTATCCTAATGGTCTATGTACCTGTTTTCATAATTACCATGCTATTTTTATTACTATAGCTTTTTAGTGTAACTCAAAGTCAGACAGTGATGCCTTATGCCCTGTTCTCTTCTGTTCAAGATAGCTTTGTTGATTTGAGTCCTTTTATGGTTCCATAAAAATTGTAAAACTTTTTTTCCCTTTTATGTGAAAGATGTCATTGGATTTTGATGGGGATGGCATGGACTCTTTAGATCATTTTGGACATTTTAACATTGTTAGTTCTTCCATCAATGTTATATCCTCATATTTAAAATACCCAAAGAATGTAGTTTTTGAAATACAAGTATATTGTGTCCTTGGTTAGATGTATTTCTAAGTAAATATATATTTTGTAGCTATTTCAAATAAGATTATTTCCTTGACTTTCTTGTTGGGTTCCCTTTATGCTGTATGTGTGTTTGCGCATGTGTGTATACGCCTACATGTATCAAGCACAGCAGTTTTTATATATAGGTTTGATTTCTTTTTCTATTTTATATGTCCTTACTTAAATTTTTGAATTTGATTTGCAAATAATTTTAATTCTTCTTGGCTGCAAATTCTAACATTTTTCTCTCAGTAAAGAACAGATTTCTCTGCTACTTTGTATTATTCTGCCAGATAATATTTGATGGTGTGTCAGACATACAGATTCGCCTTATCAAGCTAGATATGCTGCATTCCTATATTTTCCCTTAGGACATAATTAAGTCACTTGGAAGCGGTTTTCTCAATGCACATCTTGTTTTTAAGATTTGACAGGTGGGGCTAGGAAAACGCTCCGAATGGAGGTAATTAATTTCTATCACTAAGTACTCTTTTCTAGTCAGTGTATTATGCAGCTTTTCGAAAGGCAAAGAAATGTTCAAGGTTTTGCGTGGGCATCACGCCGTATTTCCTCTCATTCTTCCAGAAATCTCTTTCCAGTCTTAGGTTGCTTCTTCCCAGATACAAAGAGCTAAGTAAATATTAATAATGTTTGCAACAATATTTTAACAAATTGCAAAGCCTTGGCAGTGTAACATTTAAAATGTCCCAAATACAACTCAAAATAATTGAACATTTAGGGAAAAAAAATGTTACCAAATCTCAATTACAGGCAATTAACAGAAGTGAACTTTCGGACATAACTCACATGTTGGGATTACTAAATGAAGACTTAAAGCACCTGTTGTAATTAAGTTCCATGAACCAAAGAAAAATGCTTACATAATGAACTAATAAGTAAAAAAGAAACGGGAAGTATAATAAAAACAAATGGAATTTTTAGAACTCAAAAAGTTCAACAGATGAAATTTTTAAAGTTTCCAAAAGAGATAGAATGACAATGTCACAACATTTGTACATGATGATAAATCAAAAGAAATTGTCCTTTCTGGAAAATAAAGAAGAAAAAGCTTCTTTAGATAAAGGGACTCAAAATTCTGTATGACAATACCAAAAGGGTAATTTGAGAGTGTGAAGATACAGATGAGTTGAAAATTATTTGAATTTTTTTTTTTTTTGAGACAGTCCAGGCTGGCCCGGAGCTCTGCCAAGCCTCGAACTCAGTAATCCTCCTGCCTCTGCCTCCCAAGTGCTGAAATGACAAGCATGAGCCACCACGCCCAGCATTGTGCTATGCCATACTCATTCCTGGTGGGCATGAGAATAATATTTCTAAGTTTTTCTCCAGTTAAGTAAAGGTATATAATTTCAAGAAATTCAAAACATGCCTAGACAAATGAAATTCAAATTGTTAAAAACTAAACGTAGTGGTTTGAATCACCAGTGCCCCCAAAGCCCCTGGTGTTTCTCCGAAGACTGTCAGGAAGTGGTTGGGCCACGGGTCAGAGTCACATGTGCTGTTGGGAGGTGGGGACCGGTCAGAATAGTCCGGTCTCCGGGCACATGGTCTGGGAGGGTATGTCTCCCTCCCCTCTGCGCTCTTTGCTTCCTGGCTGCTGTGTAATGAGCAGCTTTCCTCTACCGGGATATCTACCATTCCCTTCCTGCCTTGCAGCCAGCCAAACATAGACTGAAAATATGAGCCAGAAGAAACTTATCTTCCTGTAAGTTGTCGATGTCAGGTTTTTCTGTCTCCGCGGTGAGAAAAGCAACTAGTAAAAATGTTTGTACTAAAAGTGGGAGAGTAGCTATAAATGTGTCTGACAGGGTGACGTAGCTTTTGGAACAGCTTTTCAGGAGGAGAGTGAGAAAGCTAGAAATGCCACAGATTGCTGTAAACAGCTCTGGGAGGGAGTTTCTGGTTAGAACGCAGAAGTAGAGAATCCTGATAAAAACGCTGATGGCGAAGATGAGGCTCAGGAGGTTTCGGTCAAGAGTAAGGATTTCACTGGCAGTTAGACTCGAGACAATGTGTCTCACCCTCAGGCAGGAAATTTGTTAACATTTTTCTCATGCACTGAGGCATTATGGGAAATTAAGATGAACAGCGGCAGACTCATTCATCTGGCAGAGGAAATTTCAAAACCACTCAGTGTTGAGGCTGTGGTGTGAATACTACTGGTAGTTTTTACCTATATCTAACTTGACAACCAGGATCAACATGCTCAGTTGAAACTTTGGAAGAATTTTCCTCACAGCCAGCTCACCTAAAGCTGAGAACTATAAATTTGAGGTCTATAAAATCAGTGCCTGTAAATTTTTAGTTCAGAAGAGATTGATTATTGAAAATATAGCATTGAAAAAATGCCAACTACTTTGAGTCAGGACAGTAGGAATGATGCCAGGAGCAGCTTTCATCCACGAGGCTCTTCCCGCCATGTCCTTCTTGCCTTGAATTCATCCAGCCACAGTCTGAAAACGTGAGCCAAAATTAACCTCTCTTTCTTTAACCTGGAGATGTTGAGTATTGTCTCTCAGTGACCAAAAAAAAAAAAAAAAAAAACAAAGATGAAAAAATTTCAAAACAACAGACCATAAGAGAAGACAGAAGAATAAAGATCTCATAGCTGGAAGAAGGAAGAAATATTTTTGAACTACTGAAAGAACAAACCTGCCAGCACATGATTACACATAAAATGAAAATGTCCTTTAAGAATGAAAGTGAAATAAAGATATTTATAGATTAAAAAGAAAATAAAAACTAAATGTATTTTCACCAGACATACTTTAAAAATGCTAAGTCATTGGGCTGGAGATTTTAGCTCAGTTTAGTTCTGGTGCCTGCCTAGTAAACGCAAGGTCCCTGGTTTGATCCCAGTAACCACATACAACAGTACCAGGCATAGTGACTCACCCACCAGCAATCAGCACCACATAGCACAGTGCCGGGTACGGGAGCTCATGCCTGAAATCCCAACACTTGACAGGCAGAGGCAGGAGGATTGCTGAGTATGAGGCTTGCCTGGGCTACATAGTGAGCTCAAGGCCAGCCTGAACTACAAAGCCAGACCCTGTCTCAAAAGAGGAAAGAAAGAAAGAAAGAAAGAAAGAAAGAAAGAAAGAAAGAAAGAAAGAAAGAAAGAAAGAAAGAAAGAAAGAAAGAAAGAAAGAAAGAAAGAAAGAAAGAAAGAAAGAAAGAAAGAAAGAAAGAAAGAAAGAAAGAAAGAAAGAAAGAAAGGAAAGAAAGAGAGAAAGAAAATGCTGTCAAAGTAAACAAATGATGCCAAGAGAATGCAGATCAACAACAAAACAACAAACAAAAATCATCAGATCTATTCACTGCTAGTGAGTAATATCTCAAGAAAGTTAATATTTGAAATATTTAAAAGAGAAATACCTTAGTTAACATGGAACAAAGTGGGAAAAATAGCAAAAAGTAGAAGAATGAGGTACAAATATGTCATCTTTTTTGTACCAAAATAAACCAATAAGGATTAACATCATGTTTTCATTTATTGTTTCTTGAAGCAAATTTATTTTTTGTCTCACTGCAGTAAGAAGAAACGTGTAGTATGGGTTAATGTTGATTTTCCAACTGCACTATGGATGCAGTATAACCTGTTTTAGAGGTGTTTTCAATCCCTTTAAAATTTAGCGCTGGAGTAGCATTAAAGGAAAGATGTGCATTCTCTCACCTCCAAATGAGTGGTAGTTCTTAAGCTAGAATACTGAAGGTGAGTGAGAATTAGATGTCACCAACCGACTGGAAGATCTAACCAAAAGCCTTTCAATTTGTGAGGATCAAAACTTCAGAAAATTGATTTTGCAAAGAAAAACCTAGAAAATTAACTTAAATGGGCCTGAAAGAGGAAGAGATAAAAAATGAGGAATCAAGAGTGCAACAAAATTAAAGTAGATTTATTGAAGACATTAATCAACAAAGTTAGTGAAACTGGACCCAGTTTCTTCTTGCTATCCAAATGGCCATTTCATTAAAAAGCAAAAGCCAAGAAGCTTGACATTTCAGAAATTCTGCTTGAAATCATATTAGGTGCTATTTCCAAATGAAATTGTAGGACATTTTAGGATATAAGTGATTTATTTTGGTCATCTTTTAAATACAGTAATTCTATATATTTGATTCATGTCTCGGTGAAGGATAAATATTTCTATTCTCATTCATTTGCAAATTCCTAACCTCTCAAATAAATACTATGTTCACCTGCAGCTGTGAATCTACATTGTCCTGTGTTTGTTGTTGTTATGTGCATTTCCTCGCTTGGGTGAGGTCCTAGGCTAGCAAGAAGAATTATTTATTTACCTTTGAGTCACCAGGGTTTAGCATGGAAGAGATGCTCAATAAAGCACCAGTGGATACACTGAGTTCTGAATCTGTGCTGGACTGCCGACGTAATTTGAGAGACCAGTGCTAATGAGCACAAGAGGCCCCATGCTAGCAGGATAGTGACCGCAGACTTGGGATCAAGCTTGGGTCCCTTGCAGCCTGGGATGTTACGCAGTGGCTGGTCCTCTTCCCAGGAAGTCCACCGTACACTCGTGCCTATTGGCATTCCTTCCTGCTCTTCAGTAGGAAGCAATTTAGAAATGTGTAGGATCTCAAAGAAATGATAATGACAGGCCATTGGGAGGCATTGGTGTCTGGCCTGTTGCAAACAACATACTAGGACAAAACGTGAATAGCAGGAGCAGAGGTGTCACAATTGAAAAGTGGACAGTTTCCCTAGTTAGGGCAAGTATGTAAAACAGTGAAAAATATAATGGGGGGAAAAGGTAAGACTATATGATCAGCTTTTATATTTGTTTTAGGAAAACTGCCTTACTAACCAGAATATTCAGTTAGCTTAAAGTTTATAATAATTTCAAACTTTTTCTATATTCCTAAACAGTCTCCTAAAATCAAGCATTTAGAATATTGAAGTCACTGATAATAAACATACTTGTGATTCCTTGCATGATTCAAAAGGCCCTCAGATTATATCAAGGTCGTAGTTACAAAACATTTTTTCTCTTATCCCTCTGAGGAAGAGAGTGAGGTTCATCATGGCCTGTAGTTCTGTGTTATTAATGCTGGGCTATTTACACAGGTCCCTTTTGTTTGGCTCAAATGATTCTTTTTATATTCCTTTACCCCCACCCTTTTCATGATTCTATCTATAGACTCATTCTATTATATTCAATGTGCTTCATGTTGCTCCTGTGTTTTAGAGAAGCAAAAATGTAATGCTTGTGTTGAATGAATATATTTGCATAATGAATTTCAATCTAATGTGTGTGTGTGTGTGTGTGTGTGTGTATGTATAATGCAGGTAGAGAGTTTTTGTGTACGTTCAAGTCTTTATCTTATTTCATGGAGCACTACATTTTTAAGTTCTACTCGTCTTTTCTGCCTGAACACGATCCGCTGTTTGGAGCCTCTGCTCAGTACTCCAGAGCTCGCAGCTGCCTGTTCTATCACCTGCCCCACTGGCTGTGGAAGGTTTGACTCCAACAACCACAAATCACTGGAGAATGAATACCCTTGTACAAGGCCTTCAGTGGCTTTGTGACGATTTCTTTGACATGTCTGTTAAGGAAAAGAATAGTTTAAACAGGGAAAAGAGAACATTTTATTTTGTGCAAGTCAGTGTATTCTTTTCTGGATGGCTGAGCCTTTCACCAGTGCAAAACATGAATTTCTGTGTCTCTATAACCCAGTCAAGTTGACATGACTAAGCTTTTCTACTTATTCCCAGGAATATACCTTAGCATTCTTTTGGTTTTAATGTTACCAATGCATTTGAGCATTTCTTTGTTAGCGTCTTAAGATTTCTTAATATAAGCTCACTTTCAGATTGTGTGCCCATTTTTATTGCCATTTCTATTCTTTGCATTTTCTTTTTTCTCCTTTATGCTATCTGTGTATTATCTTTGTCTGTGCTGTCCTTTCCTAAATGGACCCATATTTGAGAAGAAAATATAATCAATTTTCCTCTAGTGGTTTATACTTTAAAAATCAAAAAGCTTCCCTGCACCTACATCACAGAGTCCTTTCCCGAAATTTACCCCACTACATTTGACAGTCACTTTTCACATAAAGGCAATTGACTTACATTAATATATTTTAAGTGCGCAACATAAAAAGTCAATTTTCCTAATATGATTAATAAATTCTTTTTCATTGATTTTACTACAGACTTAAAGTGTTTTACTAGCAAAAGTTAAATGCTAAGAAAGTTGTGTATTAGATTTGATATTAAATAATATATCGTTTTGTGATTTGTCTCTGAAAAGCTGAGCAAACAGCAATGAATGGACAATTTGAGAAAATGAAAACTTGTCAATAAAAATTTGAATAATGTGTAAGCTGGTCAGTGCAGTGACTGATGCCAAAAGCAAAGAGAGAGCTCTCTGTCAGTCACTGACGAAGCCCACAGACCAGACGCGGGTACCTGATGAACTCATTCGCAGGCCTCTCCCGCGCAAAAATAGGAGGGACGCGTTGTCCATCTACCACCTAGGACTGACAAGAGATAAATACAATGACTGCAATTTCGTGCCTTCACATTTTCTTCCATCTGAAAGAAGCATAGTTTTTAAATGGCCGGTCTTCTCTCCTTCATGTTTGCAGGCCTGTGTCCCCTTCGCTGCCTTGGCACCTGCTGAGGTGAGGATCTTACGTCCTCCCACGTGAAAGAGCCAAGGAGCAGCCAGCGGAACGCCTGAGGGACTGAGGGGACCCTTCCCGGCTCCGGCCCACGGCAGCCTCACCTCTGACCACCTTAGCGGCTCCTAGATCAACTCTTTCAAGGGAAGACTGCGTCTCCTCCAAGGTTCTCCAGAGATGGACACTATCCTTGTAGACACGGATTTATTTGAACGACAGCTTTTCTTTTGTTCGTAATTAACTAAGAGGCACTTAATAGGTATTAAGTGTGCAGTACATATTTCTACATTTGACTATTTAATAGTTTACTTTTAAACCAATTACATGTAAAAAATATTTTGTATAGGTAGCAAAATATAAAGTCTTCAGATCTCAATTTAAATATTATTCCCAGGCCAGAGGAAAAGAAAAGGTATCTCTTGAAAGCAGGCATCACGAGCAGCGAGACTATATTCAATCTCTCCCAGGAATTCCTTAATATTAAGCTACAGGAAAATTAACATCCAAAATACATCACATGTTATTTTGCCTCTGCTTTGAGACTTCAGTGACTCAGCTCTAGTTAGAGAGGTGTCCATAGATTTCCACTGAATCTAAGTAGGAAATGTCTGAAGACAATGAGCCCATTACCAATAAATAACTGCATTTGCACTATAATTGTACTAGGGAGGTTGTGTTATAGCAATATATTACTCTCTGGTACGATTAGAGCCAAAGTTATTACACTGCATTGAAATGACTAGAACAACAGTGAGATGCTGTTTGATTTTTCTAATTATTATTAAAGATTGCCTCCTGAGCCCAGCCTGGAAGCTTCTCGTTTGAATGGTCTGTAGCTCACGCAGCTCCTCATGCATTAAACATTAAACCCATATGGCCGTTTGAGGCGGAGGGTCTCTCAAGGGGGGTTTCCCGCTGCTCCTTTCCCTGCAGGAGTGAGAATGGTGGAAAATAAAGAGCAAACTAGGACTAGGACGAGTGAGTTGGAAAAAAAAAAAAAGTACCACTGGGTAAAGTTCAGAATTCAGGCAAGAGCCTATTGAATTAATAAACACATATATTTCTAAATAGCTCACAGTGAGGCTTTTTAATGCTCTTAGCCTAAAAGTGATAGAAATTTGAGGGAATGATGCATAAATGAGCCAGATTTGATCATTGTATAGTGTGTGTCAAATATACATATATCAAAACATCAAGATTACATCATGCTGCATAGCTATATTTAAATATGTGTTAGTTAAAAGATAATTTTTAAAAAAACAAGATGGAAGCCACTTGCAGCAGATATTTTGTGTTTAGGTTTTTATGGTCAAGCAGCAGATATTTTGTGTTTAGGTTTTTATGGTCAAGCTCAGGGATCTCCCTAGTAAGGCTGCTCTCTGAGCCTGTTAGTTTCAAAGAAGCACCACAGTCCTATTATTTGCTACAAGAAGGAGCTGGAGCTATTTGATAATGTATAAAAATGAGGCTTAACTTTCATGGAATCATGTTTAAGGCTGACATTTGCAGGGCACAAGGCAGTGTAGTATATCGTAAACTATTTTACAGAATTTGATCAACTTAAATATAATTTAATTCAAAAAGTGTAGAAATTCTCCAGTTTGCTCGGAATTGCCCTCACCTCCTCTGAGCTCAGGCAATAAGGCATTAATTCCCCAGAAATAAAACATAGAAATAATTCCTACAGCCATTCTCAACCAAGTAATGCACCACTACTTTAATTTATGCAAATCTTGAATGCTGTGTGTATTTATTGGCTGCATCTATTTTTATTCCTCTGGCTGGAATTGTGATGGGATTCAAATTCAGTAGTCATTAAAATCTGCCTGATGATGTCAAATAAGAAGCAAGTGCTGACCATGGGCCAGAAATAAAGCTCAATGTTAAACTCATGATTTTCTTTATTTATCATAACAATTCCATCAGATATATATTCATATTACTGCTAGTTTACAGAGGAGAAAACTAAGTCTTGTATGTTTCATACATTTACATAATTCAGACCTATATATTAAATGTTATTATTAAAATATTAAATTGATGAAAATAAAAGGAAACAAAGCTTGTGTATATAGGGGCGGGGGGTAAGGGAGGGGAAAAATAAGAATTAACTTGTGTCATATACTGGTACAAATTCTCAATGTGGAGTGTAATTGTGATGCATACATATAATTACCAATAAAATGAACCAATAAAGATAATTTTAAAAATTAATAAAAAGGCCGGGCGTGGTGGTTCACGCCTGTAATCCCAGCACTCAGGAGGCAGAGACAGGAGGATTGCTGAGTTCCAGGCTTGCCTGGGCTACATAGTGAGCTCTGGGCCAACCTGAACTATAAAGCGAGACCCTGTCTCAAAAAAAAAATAAAAGTTAGAAGATATTAAAAACATAGAAGCAAAATTCGCTTTTGTTCATGGAACTATATGTACGGTCGGATGTAACTTCACTTTACTTTGAGTAATCATCTTACCTACAAAAATGTATACAGTCCTCAAAGTTGACCAACCATTTTCTTGATGCTTCTCTTTTCTTAGGAAGATAAACAAAAGTGAACTAAACAGCCATCAGCAACACAAAGCAACGTTGCAATATTAGTAACATTCAATAAATGGACTGTCAAACATCCTCCCATTCAAATTATCATTATCCAACCTTTCTTACGAATTATAATACACTGTTCTTGAAATATGCATGTTAATTTTGTAATTAGATATTTATCATTTAAAATATCATTTAAGGCGTTGGATACGAGTTGACGGCACAGGGTGGGCAGAGGCGAAGCACACAGATAGCTCAGAATAAATGCCCGGAATTGTTTTGAAAGGGAGCAGGGCTCCAGGGAGACATTACATTTTCCTGTTCCCATAAAGGTGGTGCTTTGCTCTTTACGACTCTGGCTTGCTGCCCCACTCCCGTGTAGCCAGGAAGCTGAATGAGCTCCAGCTCTTATTTTCTCACTCTGGCTTTCATCAGCGACAGGTGGGCCCCGCCCCCGCCCCGCCCCCCGCCCCCCGCCCCTGCCAGGGCCCGTCCAGGACCCCATTTGTGCCTAGGGCACCATGTATCCTATAAGACGCACGCGCGTCTTCTTCCCAAGGTGACCATGAATATGAACCGGCTCTGAGTGAATGGAAGCTGAAATCCTGCTCAAGCAGTAAGCTACTATGTCCTAAGCACTATCCCTTTTTTTTTTTTTTTTTTTGAGACAGAGTCTCGCTTTGTAGTTCAGGCTGGCTCTGAGCCCACTATGTAGCCCAGGCAAGCCTCAAACTCAGCAATCCTCCTGCCTCTGCCTCCCGAGTGCTGGGATGACAGGTGTGAGCCACCACGCCTGGCACTGTGATATGTGGTACTGATTGCTGGTGGGCGTGAGTCTCCACGCCCAGCATTCTATGTGGTTTCTGGGGATTGAACTCAGGACCTTGCGCTTGCGAGGCAGGCGCCAGAAACACTGAGCTAAATCTCCGGCCCAGCGCTATCCCTTTTGAGGTAATATGGTCAGAAATTATTTTGTTTGCTTGAGAGGAAATAATCTTTGAAAATTCTCGATTAAAATTTTAAAAGTAAATTTTAAAACGAGGAATATGCTTTAAATATCCTTATGCTTCGTTTTTTTTTAAAATTAGGAAACAGAAACTTAAAACTGTTTAATAAGTATAATTATATGTTGTGTAGTTATTTGTTTCTGTGTTCTCTTCTACATTGCTTCTAATCGACAAAAAATGTCATTTCTTTGTATAATATCTCATATTTATATTAGTGCTTCCTATAAAGCCTGGTAGATAGCAGATTCTCAATAAAGATTTTTAGGTCATAACTAATATGCAGATAAACAAGTGAAAAAATAAATGTACAAAATGATAGAAAAGAGAAGAGTAGTTTGACAAAAGGAAGACTGACAATTTTAGAAATAAATGTTTTGAGATTTCGGAACAACAGAACCAGAGCTCAGTCAAAATTCTGTCCAATATACTTTCCAGTTTTTCCACACTTAAATTGCAAACATATCCACAAACAGTAGATACAGAGAAAGAACTACTGACTAGAAACATACACACAAAGAGAAACAATCCCACACAAAATGGTAAAAGACATAGAGAGAAATGTATACATGCCCTAAAATAGAATAGAAAGGTTAAATTTACAGAAAGACAATATGACCTAATACCTCCACCTTGTGATGTTTTTATACTACTGGATTAATAATCACTTCTCAGTTAGTGATTCTCAAATCTGTAATTATACCAGTGTAGCACTAGACCAGATTTGCAATATGTATTTTCTTTAAAAAAAGAAAAACTATAAATAGAGCTGGGGATTTAGCTCAAAAGGTACCACTCCTATCTTGGAAGCCCAAGGGTCTCAGGTAAATACCCTGTACAGCCAAAAAAAAAAAAACACTATAAATGATATTGTTATTGGAAATATTAGGAAATACATATAATTGTACCTTAGATAATAATACAATGATTTAAATTTTTTACACAGTGATGATTATTTGAGGTATATAGAAGATATATGGAAAAATATATATTTGGGATGAAGTACCAAGGAGAGACAGACAGACAGAAGCTAAAGAACAAATACTCAAGGCCCTAATGCAAGTGTGGTGTCAATAATTGGCAAATTGAATACAGAGCATCACATGGGAATTTATCTGTTCTTGCTCTTTTCCATAGCTTTGAAACATTTAAAATCAAAATGAAAGGGAAATAATAGAATTCTTTTTTCTTTCCTTTCTTTTGTACACACAGCTTGGTAGAAAATTGATTTTCCCTTAACTCTTTCAGATTTGATCACCAAACTCATCCTGTTCCCATTGCGCAGATTGGCACTTAGGATTCTTTTTCCTTTCAACCTTCATATTTAACCAGTCACCAAATCCCAGAGGCTGTTGAATCCTCCCTTCAATGCCCTGGCACAAACTGAAATCACTGAAGTTAACATACTGTTAAATCTTCTTCCTATTCTTACTCATTCTATATTGACTTTCACAAACATCATTCTGCTCATAGCCCTTGCTTCCTGGAAAAAAAATCTTCAATATTGTATTGATGCCTAAAAGAATAAAACCTGTACTTATGTAGTCCCTTGTACATTCCTCTTTTGCGTCCATGAACTGGGCAGTAAATACCCATACGTTTTTAAAAACTGTCTGCTGCTTGTTTCTGTACCAAAATAGCTTAGCACTGCTGTACTGAATTGAGAACAGTTGGGTTTATGAGGATATTAAAATGTATCATTTTAAGAAAAGTTAAACCTGCACTGTGGGAATCTGTTTAGGTTCTGGGCTGCTTCAGAAAATGAGGATGCCACAGACAGCCCGCAATCTGAATTGGGGGAGTCTGTGTGCAGATATGGATTTCTAATATGCTATATGGGATTAGAAAGAGTTTCTTGCTAGTATCATTAATCAGAGTTAAAATATTACTTTACAAAGCCCAGCAGTCCCAGACACCAACTATCTATTTTCTTGTAACAGCGTGCCAGAGGGAATTTGATGAACACCTTACTCTAATCTGTCTGCTCAGCCCTACCACCTGTTTTATAAATTATTATTATCAGTCAGGGATTGGAGCTGGCATATTTGTCTTCAGGAAAGAAAGACCTAGGGAAAAGACATTGCTGGTCTAATCACATGTTTTTTAAACAGGTACACCCATTCAGTCTTGTGAACTTAGCAACCATTTTGCCTACAAATTGCAATTGCTGATACGCAGTAAAATTATTTTCACTGTGAAGTAAATTTAGATTGGGCCATTTATCACAGAACATCAAGTGCTGTCTTAAAAGATAGAATGAATTCTGGCTCAATTGCCTAGTTAATTTCCTAAAAATGGAGAGTCCTTATCAGTATCTAGCATGAGGGTTACTTATTCACATGCCTAATCCTCCTCACCAGACTGAAGATTAAAATTCCCACCACAGTGAACACACACGCACACACACACACACACACACACAACTACTACTACTACTACTGCTACTACTTATCCCTGTGTTATAACTAAGTGCTCAATATATGTTTGAGAAATTACTGATTCAACTTATATTTTATTAATTTTAAGCATCCAGTTAATTTTACCCTTCTGGTCTTGGTAGATTAGAAGTATAGAGTTTGGAGCCATCTTCAAGATTCACTGGATGCTGCTGCTGTTTATTCTCCAGGTAAGAGCACTGAGGTTATTCTCCAGGTAAGAGCACTGAGGTTCAAGAGAGTTGTCCACAGTCATCCAACTAAGGAATGTTGGATCTGGACAGAACCTTTGTGAATCATACTAAGTTTTCTTCCAACAGAGGAATCCAATTGTAAGGTTAAAATGGAACCCTATGAGTTCATTTCCATGAACAATGTTCTTTTCTGCTTCAAATAAAAAAAATCTATGTATTTTTAAAAACCTACCATGGTTTAATCTAAAAATCAAGAAAAGTCATTAACTGAAAGGCATCAATAGTCACTGGCACTATCACAAGAAATCATGGAGAGAAAGCCCTCTTTCCTTTTTCCTACACTGATTCCCACAAGAATTTATAAGGAAAAATTTATAAGACAAATAATGGGCCTGCAAAGGCTTCAGAACCCCACGAAGTGAACCCTAGTTAGTTATTTCTTGTAAAGCACATAAAGACCTCATCAGAGGCCATAGAAACAAGAGTGATTTTTGGATTGCCGGATCTTAAATATATAATAGTAACTGGGCATTAAAATGTCGATGAGTCATACATTAAATTCAAGCACTCTCAGAAAGAGAATGTAACTAGGGAAAGGAATTTAACTATAGCTATAACAACTGTAAAACTCAGGTGGTCCCTAGAGACCTTCGGGCTGAGTACTGCCGGGAGGCAGACTTCCGACGGCCGACTGTGCCCCTTGCGGCTGAGCTACAAGCACTTCCCCCGGGCTCCGGGTCCCTGGGTCTACAGGTTAGAGGAGTTTCTCCCACCTAGTGAAAAAGCACAGATAATGGTGAAAATGAAGTTCTGGGGGAACCAAGAAGGAATTCTTATGTCCAGCTGTGTTTCTCCTCTAGGAAACCCCAACAAGCCTGGAAAAGGATTTCAAAACCCAGGGAAGGATAAGGGTGGCAACTATCACCTGCCTCCAGCTCACTGGAGCTACCATGGCTTGTCATGCCACACCTGTGTATCGATTATAAGTCAAAGTATTTGACCTGAGCTCTTCTTTAATGTCATGAGTTCAAGACGATCAAAATGACAAAGGACAATAGCTGTACAATTGTAACTGTCTTTTTCTAAGTAAGCTATGTTGAAAAACAAAAACTAGCAGCTGCCATAAAATTAAAAATAATGATACTAACACTTATTAAGAATATCTCCATTGCTTTCTGCAAATTATTATGTCTAATCTTTTCAGTAATACCTCTGAGATATTTACTGTTATCTGTCAAAACACATGCCACAGGCTTCTGTTTGAATAAACTTTCTTAGCTAAGAACTTTGTTGGTAATGTCCTCTAAAGCACTTGGCATGTTATACCTTGATTTCTAAGTTATATCCTAACCTATCCCTTTCCCTGATTATAAACACCTTGAAAGCAGGAACTACAATGGGAAAATAATAGTGCTTGCTATATATGTGAGGCCCAACAAATACTTCTTGAATTACATGGAATATATTTGAACAGAAGTGTACATGTGTAAGGAAATCTGTTTCTCTGGGAGTTCATTAATAAGTAACTGCTCAACTTTCAATTGTCATAACATATTTACGGTTCCTCCTACATTGTATTTTACTCTGACTTGAAGGTTTTAAATGTTAAATAGAGAACAGACCCCAAAGTGCATCACTTCGAAAGACATGCCAGTATGAAAGTTACAATGTAATTAACACCAGTATGACAGATCATGGGGCGTGTTTATAATACTGAAATCATAAAATGATTAACAAGCTTTTTTTTTTTTCTTTTTTGCTTTTTGAGACAGGGTCTCACTTTGTAGTTCAGGCTGGCCCTGAGCTCAACTATGGTGCCCAGGCAAGCCACCGCAAACTCAGCAATCCTCCTGTCTCTGCCTCCCGAGTGCTGGGATGACAGGCGTGAGCTACCATGTCCGGCACTGTGGTATGCGGTGTTGATTGTTGGTGGGCGTATCTCCACGTTCAGCATTATATGTGGTCACCGGGGATTGAACTCAGGACCTTGCGCTTGCAAGGCAGGCGCCAGAACCACTGAGCTAACCCTCCGGCCCTAACAAGCATTTTTGACGATTTCTCCCTCTTTAATACTTCCATTCAATAAGGATTGCCCTACAGCGTAGTTTTTAATAGCTGTCATATAAAATTTACTTTACTCGAAGTGTTAGAAACCTGGATATTAATTGTTGGCAAAGAAGTATTTAAGAACTGGAAGTAGCTTTCTCAGGGACCTGACTAAAGTATGTTATTTGACAATACTAAATATGTTATAGTTACCCCCTGTTATTCTTTCTCACACTTGCACTATTCTTTTGAAAATATATTTACTGTTTTCTCGTATTGTTTTAAATGAACAGAATGACACAGAAAGTTTTATCTATTATGGTTAGTAGTTATATCTTTAGGACTAAAGCTGGAATTGTAGGCTTTTATTTTGTATATAGCTACAGGTTACAGAACAAGTTAAAATGATACAAAATAATCTCTTGCAGGTACTTATAAAATCCCTGTTTCCATTTACCATCATATACCTTTCTAATTTGGAAGAAAAGCAAATTATTACTAAATTGGACAAGTTCCTAAACTTTTGGCTTTGTATCATCAAATATTGGCAACTTCCAAAAATATGATGCATGATAGGAAGTAATATTAAACTGTGTGACTCAGACATATAAAATCATATATATGTATGAAATAAAACTTTCATAAAAATAGTATTCAGTATTTAATTGTATTTAATTTAATAGTGTTTAATTTTATGTTCAACAAATTTTGAAATATTCTGTTAATTACTACACTGCATTTTTCAAAATGCTCATTACAACACTAAATTGATATCATAAACATTACTGGATTACAACCTCCATGTTTTTCAATGTCATAAACATTAGAACAATAGAACCATCAATTAACACTGTGTTCTTCAGAAATTCTCTACACATATCTAAAAATTCTTTTAGTACATATGAGTGAAGGTCTAAGATGTGTAGCTATGGAGATGAATACTTTGCCTGTAAAGGTGATATAAATACCCACATAGTGACTATATGTCCTACTAGTTTTGATTCAGAGCTGTAGAATCAGGCAACTGTTAGTTACAGGGATAATTCTGGCAATTTTCTCCCCCAGAGAGATGAGCATTTCTGAGATAAACAATGAGGTAAGAAGCAGAGATAAGAAAGGAGATTCTGAGATATAGCTGAGCCATGATAAAAAGTCATGACTAATTGCTCCTTCTCCAGCAAATGAGACCACCTGGCCTGTTTTTAAATTTAGGTCAGTATGGAGAACAGTGAAATTGCTTCCCAGGAGATATTTGCTTAAAGTTTTAAAGCAGAAATTAAACAAAATAACTGGGATTTTTTTTTTTTTTTTTTTTTTTTTGCTTTTTGAGACAGTCTCGCATTGTAGTTCAGGCTGGCCCTGAGCTCACTATGGTGCCCAGGCAAGCCGCCGCGAACTCAGCAATCCTCCTGTCTCTGCCTCCCGAGTACTGGGATTACAGGCGTGAGCCACCACGTCCGGCATTGTGGTATGTGGTATTGATGGCTGATGGGCGTGTCTCCATGCCCAGCATTGTATGTGGTTACCGGGGATCGAACTCAGGACCTTGCGCTTGCAAGGCAGGCGCCGGAACCACTGAGTTAACCCTCCGGCCCTGGAAAAAATTTTAAACATGGAATACTTTTGTATACTTTAAAAACTCTGTAGCTGTAAATTCAAGAGACAATAAATCATTTAAATCAATGAATAAGTGAAGATATCTCCTAAATCAACATTCTGGAAAACTTAATATAGTCTTCTGATAAAATAATCATTTAAAAATTTTAGCTCTATTTTCTTTGCATGTATCTGTTTATTAGTCTATTGAGATTTACCATCTGTAATTATTAAGCTTCTTAGATGTTTTCTTCATTCTAATGCCTTCTTCCCCTGAAGTCATTCAACACCGGACAGAACAGCTCAGGAGACCCAAGTGCCTTCTGTATTTGTGCTTCAGAAGTCATTCACTCCCACTTCTCTGTTCCTCTGTTGTTCACCTGAGTCAACAGACTTAATATAAATAGGTTTTACCCAAGGATGTGATTATTAGGAGCTAAGGAGTGTCAGGAGGATCTGGGAAGTGGAATGCCACAGCATTAATTGCAATAAATGACCTCTTTAGTGCTCTTTCCTTAGTCTCTAATTGAAATAGGCTCAATCTCCCATGTTTCCCCTCTTTATCTCTGGAGCTGTCTCACACGGATTCAAGCACAGAGTTTGTCCCAGTTAATCCTGATTGTCAGTTTGATCAGGTTAAGAGACTTCTGGAGAAGTTACTGGGTTTTGAGGGTGCTAACTTCAGGTCCCTGGGCTCAGCAGGGAGCTAGGAGGTGGGGTTTGCTTGGAGGAGGTGACTGTAGATGTGTCACCGTGGGTTCCATACATGATCTCTGGTGTGTTCCCGCTAGGCTCTTCCCATGATCTCTGCTTCTCAGATACATGAGTGGAGCAGCCCTTCTACAGCACTGCTTCTGGCTTGGAGCCAGCCAAACATGGCCTAAAACCTTGGAAACCGTGAGCCAAAACCAACCATTTCCTCATTTATGTCAGGCATTTTCTCCCAGCAATGCAAAACTTCTTATACCATCCAATCATCACCACTTTCCCTGTCTCTTTTGGGGTGCTGTCTGCTACTCAGGCTTCAGGCTTATTATATCCCAAGAAACCCCTTTTCTTCTGTATCTCCCTCAGTTCTGACATTAATGACTTACTGTACTAGCTATGTTTCACTAGAGGAACTGAACCAATCCAAAATATGTGTACAGTTATGCAAAGGATGTATTAGGGAGGTTTACAGGTTCCAAAGAGTAAGAGTCCCAGGGGCCATCCACAGAGTCAGAGGTTAAAAAAAAAAAAAAAAGAAAAAGAAAAAAATATATATACATACATATACATATATATTATATATACATATACAGATGATATATATCTATATCTATCTATCTATATCTATCTATCTATCTATCTATCTATCTATCTATCTATCTATCTATCTATCTATCTATCTATCTATATCTGCATGCTAGAGAGCTGAAGAATCCACTAGCAAAGGTTGAAGATAGAAGTTCATTGTAGTCACCAGTGAGGGTCAGAAGAATAGTCTCCCGTACAGATCAGCAACTAAAAACAAAGGTGAAGATCAGAACTCTTCGGAGAAAAGAGCAGACTTCTTTCCCTTTTTATTCCATTTGCGCTGTAGGTGTTGCTTGGCATCTTTCACATCCGGGGCGGGTCTTTCCTCCTAGGTTCACAGACGACCTGTCAGTCATCCCCAGCCGCACCAGCTCTGCGAATCTGCCAGGTGGCTGGTACTCCAGTCAGGTGGATACCGTCGCCACCCACTCAAAGCAGCAATTACACAGTTCTCAGCTGGGCTAAATCCTCTCTATGTGCCTGCCCTGATGTGATGCTTATAGTTGCTGACAGTATTGGGGCCGAGCTCTCTGCTGTCTACACAAGTTGCGGAGACTGCTCCCAGCTGTGTTCCACAATGCTGCATCAGTATGGAGCACACAGTGACTTCAGACATCGTGACTCAAGATCATTTCTGTTTATTATCGCATGTTCCTGTCACTACTGGAGTCCGAAGAGTGAGCTGAGTGATAGATGCAATTAGCTCTTCCTCTGCAGTTATCTATGATACTGCACAGCTAGGTGCTAGGTCCCCTTCTCCCTTGAAATAGTAACTTCTCAGATTTGCTTCCTCTCACAACCTGCCTTTACTGGCCCTTTGGAAGTGTCCTAAGTACTTTCAATTTGGAGCCAAGTGGAACTTCTGCTACACTCTTCGCAGTAATATCCTTAAAAGATTTCTACTCCCAGAAATGGAGAAAGTATTTTCCTGTAAAAGCTGAGCCTTCCTCTAGGCTTGCCTCCAAAAGATGTGGAGATCCACATGAAATAGCCGGGAGTCACCTGTGTAAAGACTTTCTGGATGTTCTGGTCACAGAAGTCAAATCAACCTTGATTTAACACCACAGGTGAAAAGCTAGTTCTTTTGGAACAGAGCTTTATTTTTTTTGCTTTAATTTAGGATGGCAAAGAGATCACTGATACAGTTCACATATTTTTAATTCAGACAAAGAGGAAAGGCCTGACTTGTTCACATAGCAGTGAAGTAAATTCATTCAAGTTACTAAGGTGAATTTTTCTTATCTAATATCATATAGTTATCACAAGAACTATTAAAGGCTATTTAGATCTGTGCTTGACTAGAAGTGCTTAGAAATATGAGCTGTTATGATTATCATTGTAACCATGAATCATACTGGCCCTTAATAAGATTTTTCATCACTTTGGAAAATTCTCTCTTGTAGCCTGAAGACTAACAGTACTATAAGTTGAAGTCTACCTTGAAAGTGATTTTCCAGACCACACCATGAGCTATGTCCTTTCTGACCCAGAGTGACACTGCCCTTTGTGATCTTAAGGATGCAAGTAACTGAAAGATTATCAGCTCAATACTGGTCTTCATTATAGCATCTGGGATAGTGTCAGTAGAGTGGTGTCTATGAATTAATTTCAAAAAGCAGGTTCTTGGGTTTCCTGGCTGCATTGTCTGCTCTGGACCTTGCTTTTCTGGTGAGTAACTTCATGCTACTGCTTTTCTGTAGAACTCCTCAAAAGAACCCTGGAGTTGTGCTTTAAAAAGTGTGGCCCCAGCCATGTATCTGAGAAACGAAGGCCAACCAAAAACTACAGTGTGTCTTTAAATCAAAAATAATGTTATATTTTAAAAACACATTGCCTTTAATCCCTTGCAGGATATTCCCCCTCACTTCAAACACATTTATCCCATCATCCTCACAGCTTTCTGTCACAGTTCTGGAAGTCTTTCATGAA
Organism: Thryonomys swinderianus; assembly: GCA_004025085.1. NCBI lineage: Eukaryota > Metazoa > Chordata > Mammalia > Rodentia > Thryonomyidae > Thryonomys > Thryonomys swinderianus. The sequence continues at coordinate 51,161 of PVIC010001385.1, read as the reverse complement.
TGTCTCTACAAAGTATGATCAAAATACAGGGCTGAATGCTGCTTCCAGGTCTGTACAGCAAAAGGCAGACTCCCACTAACAATATGGTGGGCTTTTGTCCACCTATTTCTGAGATCCGGTGCTGTGTGGCTTCTAGGTCTTCCTCCAAATCAAAACAGCCATGAGAAGTAAATATCTTGAATCAATTCAGGGCAGTGAGACAGTTATGATAGTGCCACTAGAGATGATCACCAAAGAAGACTTCTAGAAATTGTTTAAAATATGTTTAAATAATGCCCACCACAAACTAGTTGAATCCAAATTTAAGGAGGTGGTGGTCAAATCCTTTTCAGTGTTCTCCTACGTGCTTGAGACACAAAGAACCTGGATCCAAACTTTGAGAGGTACCATACTATAGAACAAACGTGTGTGTGTGTGTGTGTGTGTGTGTGTGTGTTATCCTTGCTAAGAATAGATCTCAGGAACTCACACATACTAGGCAAATATTTACGTACTGACCTAGACCCCCTGGCCCAGAGTTTGACATCAAGCCACAGTAATTAAACCTTCGTCTCTATCAGAACAGAAAATCTAGATTTGACATGGCTTACCAAATAACACTGAATTTTTATATTACTAAAGTTTAGCTGCTTCTGAGTTCCTGTAGCACTGAGAAAAGGTGTCAATGCACTAGTAGTAATAATGTGGATTCGGTGCCAATAGAGTTTTATGTATTGATTGCATTTTTCAGTAGAGCTTAATAATCAGCATTAGCTTGAGCCACTGTCAAAATTACTTCTATACAGCTCCTTGAAATGCAGGGTAATTTGGTTGTTGTTCCAATGATTTATGGCTCCTTTGTTGGGGTTTTGTACATCTTTACTCTAAAAATTATCTCCTATTCCTGCTCCTTTTCTAATAATTTATATTAACTATGAAAATCTAGGATGCTATACTTTTCCTTCTATAATGTAACCATTAAAATATTCACCATGACAACCACTTCCTCCTGTTTCTATTACTAGCTATCAAAGGCTTTATCCCTACAGCATACAAGCAGAACTTCTCTGCATTCTAAAATAGTTTAAGAATGCACTCCATATGGCCATGCAGCTTTCCCTGATTTAAAACACCCATTCACACTTCACCAAGCATTCTGCCACAATTATAAAACATCTCTCATAATTCCCCCATGGGCCCTGCAGCCTGGACTCAACACACTTTTTTTTTTTCTACTTTCCATTCCTGCTTCCTTTTAAATAATGTCTTGATGGGAAGTTCCAGAGAGGGTCAAAGGGCTCTTTAGTACCCAAATGCTGGCAAAGCCCTCTCTGATCTTCAAGAAGGACCATCATTTTTCCCTGATATTAACCTCCTCTTTCTTCTACCTGCAATAACATTTTTTTTTTGAGACAGGGTCTCACTTTGTAGTTCAGGCTGGCCCTGAGCTCACTGTGTTTCCCAGGCAATCCTGGAACTCAGCAATCCTCCTGCCTCTGCCTCCTGAGTGCTGGGATTACAGGCGTGAGCCACCATGCCCAGCAATGTGGTATGTGGTACTGATGGCTGGTGGGTGTGAGTCACCACGCCCAGCATTGTATGTGGTTGCCGGGATTGAACTCAGGACCTTGCACTTGCAAGGTAGGCACCAGAACCACTGAACTAAATCTCCATCCCTGCAACAACATTTTAACCCAGTTTGTAGTGCTCAAATTGAGGACTACATGAATAATCTCTGATAAACACACAGTATTCTCTCCTGCTATTACTACTACATGAGGCAGATAGTTCGAATACTTGGATAGTACCCATCTGGGCTATCAACCTTCTGTACTAAGATTTTAATTACTGAAAGAAGCCTGAATAACACGTTCCTATTTCATAGATCACTCCAACCTGAGGACTGGACAATAAACTCATAATGACAGTATATTATTTCTCTATTTTGGCTCCTCTCATGACTGAGAAATGTATGTCTTGCTTTCTTTTAGATTCTCGTAACTAGGGCATCTCATTATTCCTTCCTTTCCTTTGCTGCATCTGAAACATTATACTGTCAATCAATCCATCCAGACCCCTCCTTTCGCTCATGTCACCTTGAGTCAAGGTGCTCTAGATGACAGTCATGTCCTGGGACCAGAAAACAGTCCTCCTGGAAATTCTGGTGAAACTCTTCTAGGAGCAGTTTTTGTTCTGTTTTGTTTGTTTTCCTCAAAGCTGCCCTCTCCATTCACATTCTCACAATACATCTGGAGAAAGCAGCAAGCTGTGGCCACTTCTCTCCTACTGCTTCAGCCTGGGAAGTGGATAAACTCTTAGAGGCATCCACCCCCAGGAGGGGATGAAGGGTCCCATGCAAATGCATCCTCAGACTGTGGAAATTCTCTCATAAGAGACTCATGCGGGACACAGCTTTTTCTGCCGCCCATATCTCCTTTACTCACCTCTGTCTTAACAGAATTGCACAAGGGACTAAAAATCCAAAACTCACTTGAAAATATAGTCTTGGGTTTTTACTTAAGAGACGATAGGGTGTTTCAAGATCGCTATCTTAGTTATCTATTGGTGAATGGCAAGTTATCTCCAAGTTCAGAGTAGACATTCGTCATTTCATGGTGCTCGTGTCAGAAACACGGAGGTAGCACGGCTGAGGATGCAGGTCAGAGCCTCTCGCGAGGCTGCGATCAGGACGCTGGTGAGAGGCGTGGCTGCTGCCAAGGTCACCTTCAAGAGGACGTGCTTCTGAGCTCTCTCACCTGGCTGTTGATAGGCCTGCGGTGTTTGTTGGATGCTTTTTACTTTTTTAAAAACTGAATTCTTTATTGGTACACTTTATATACAGCTCACAATCACACTCAACATCGGGGAATTTGTAACAGTACATGACACGAGTTAATTCTCATTTTTACCCATATCCCTACCCACCCCACAACCTCCCACCCCTATATACATGTGCTTTCTTTTGCTTTTCAAATCATACTTACACTTTCCCCTCATTACTTTCCCCTACCACATTCCCTTTGAATATTTCCTGTTTCATAAAACCTATTATACATTCTAGAAGTCATTCATCTACAAGTTCTCATACCAGAGAAAAGATACAATATTTACATATCTGTGACCATTTACTTCACTTATTAGTGTGTCCTGAAGGTGTGTCCATTTGTATATAAATGACTCAAACTTGTCATTCTTTATGGCAGAGTAATACTCTATTTTATTAAAAAAAAAACCACACATCTTCTCTATCCAGGCTCCAATTGATGTGCATCTGGGTTGTTTCCAAGATTGGGCTATCACAAACTGAGCTGCTGTGAACATGGGTCCACTTATATCTTTATGATATGATTCTTTTAATTCTTTTGAGTATATTCCTAGCAGGGGAATAACACGATCAAATGCGACCTCTAGGAAGAAGTTAAACTGTTATTATTCACCGATGATGTGGTTTTTCACTTTTGTGGTACCAGAGATTGAATTTAGGACCTCAGCCTGCTAGGCAAATGTGCTGCCACTGAGATATAACTTCAATTCTTTTCTTATTTTATTTTGATTCATCTCACAAAGTCACTCAAGCCAGCCTCAAACTTGTGATCCTCCTGCTTCAGCCTCTGGAGCAGCTGAAATAATGGCCTTGTTTGCTCTTGATTGAAAGCATCAGCTCCTTAGCAAGTGCTTCTCTCCATAGAGATGCTCTCAGCATGTGAGCCAGCCTCCATCAGAGTGAGAAACCCAAGAAACAGAGAGAGAAAGGGAGGGAGGCCCAAGTCCTATGCCTGGTTAGATGGACTTTGTGTATGGAATTCTCCATTGTAATTTGAAAATATTTAAAGCCAGGGACATTTTCCAGTGTTTTTTAGGAAATTTTAAGAAGTGTGGGCTAGCATAGAAATGGCACATGACACCTATGTGAATATTTAATTTATTGCTATACCATAAAATAGCAAAGTACTGAATGTATCCAAAGTAATTGGCTGTTTCAAATCACGTTTACAAAATAGATTGTGCTTAAATTATAAACTGCTTGTCAGTTTGGCAGTGGCAAAATAAGGCAGTTTTATACCAAAATGGTTTAAGGAAAAGCTCTGCCAAAAATAGAGACTTTTCCTGGAAATGATTCATAAAAGGCTTCGCATAAAGGCATACCACAAACAAGGCCACCAGGGCTGTGTTTCAACATTTATGCTTTACTGTGGTAAAGTGAAATATTCATTCCCATCAAAGATGTCACATCCTAATCCCTGGAGCTTATGAATGAATATGTTACCTCACATAGCAAATGGAGATGTGATGAAACAAAGGATCTTGTGATGGCAAGGTCTTTCGGGATCCTGTGAATGGGATTGAGGTAATCACAATCCTTAGAAGAGAGATATAGAGGTTGTCTATGTGTGATGAGAGAAAAGAATTTGAAGATGCTAACTGATGGCTTTGATAATGGAAGAGAGGGTTGTATGTCAGGGAAAACATGTGGCCTCTTAAAAAGCAAGTAATTGGATACTCCTCTAGAACTTCTAGAAGGATCAAACTCAGGTGATACCTTCACTTTATTCCATTGAAATACATGTTGACCTTCTGGCCTCTGAAACTGTAAGAGAATAAGTTTATGCTGCTTCAAGCACCCCATGTATGAAGGCAAACTAATATATTTATACAATGAATAGTTACAGATCTTTCGTGTTTTCATGATGGAGTCTGTCATGAAGCCTTTCGACCACACACAGAATGTAGTCAGCCCAGTTCTCCAAATACAGAGCAAGCCGCAAGCTCTACATAACAAACACCCTCGCTATGGGGGAATCCCTCTTGGAGCAGACATCTCCTGCAGGTGAGCATGGGAAGGTCCCTGAATGTCAGCTGAGGGTCCCCATCAAGGGGCAGAAGGTGCACAGGCCTGCAGAGCAAACATTCCCAGGGTCTCCAGTGGGAAGAATTTGAGGAGCAGAACCATCACTGTATCCATAAGAACACATGGGTTTTTGGCAGGGTATGTGGTGGTTTTAGTCCTGCAGAGAATTGGGATGATGCACCCATTTCTAAAAATACATATAAGTTAAGGAGTATAAAATATAACTATGTCTCCTGTGACCCAAGTGACATACTCCTGTCCTTCCTAGAATTGTTCATTTCATGCTGAACTGACCATGAAATGCAATTTTAGACTAAGTTCTTAGAATTCATGGTAAGGAATTGCTTGGAATGCTAAAGTATATAGTTCCCAAATGCTACGGATGGGGTCTAAGTGTCCCCCAAAGTTTCATGTGGTCATGGGCTTGAGCTATAGTATGTGAAACTGAAACTGATTCATGATGTAACACTAGGCTCAAGGGCTCTAGGATTAAGGGTGTGATTGCTGCCTGCCATAAGAAACCTGAATAAAATAAAAGGGGGAGAAGGATGTTATTAAGATCTCTCCCTCTCTCCCTTATTGTGCTCGCTATCTTGTGTTGTTTCTCCTCTGTGATACCTGCTTCTCACCCAGCCTTGAAGTCAGCTGTTAACAGACTAAAACCTCCATGAACTGTACACCAAATAAACATCTTGCCTTTTAAATTGGGTGTCAGGTAGTTTGTCTCAGCAGTGAGAGAAAAGTAACTAACATCAAAATACATACATCTCCTATAAAAATACTTCATATGATCTCAAAGAATCTAAACACTTCGAGCCCCAGTGGCCTTAGTTTATTTACATAATGGCATTTGATTATGACACTCAGACACGTCCAGGAATGTGTGGAAAAGGAACCATGAGCAGAACTTCTTCATGAAGGGCAGAGGTCTTGAAAGGACCTCATAAAAATCTTGGAGTTGAAAGTACTTGACGTCACATCCGGAGACTGCAGCCGACCATCCGAGTGAGCTTGTTAGTGAGGAAGATCTTCAGTTTATGACTGATTGGCCATGGCTGGTTCCGAATCCCCAAACTAAGACAGGATTCAGGGTTTGGTGGGCGAAGGAGTCAGATGTGGAGACGTGTGTGTTGCCTCCAGTTTCCTGCCCTTCCTCTGCAGCTACAGACATTCTCGGCAGCTGGGACGACTGCTGTGACTATTTGTGGCAGGGCAGTGACTTCCCCTGTGGGCTTCAGCACTGATTGATTCTGCTTCCATCAAAGTCCTGCTCCTGTACACTTACTTAGCTCGGGTACCGGGATGTGTATATTTAAGAAATGGAATTCAGTGCCGGGTGTGGTGGCTCATGCCTGTAATCCCAGCACTTGGGAGGCAGAGACAGGCGGATTGCTGAGTTCGAGCCTTGCCTGGGCTACATAGTGAGCTCAGGGCCAGCCCGAACTACAAAGCGAGACCCTGTCTCAAAAAAAAAAAAAAAAAAAAAAAAAAAAAAAAAAAAAAAAAGAAATGGAATTCAGTCCTTGTAGGATTCACCTGAAGATTCACACCCTTGAACATTCTGAATTTAATAGCAGTTCAGACTTTTAAAAATCCCAAACAATCCAGGTATTCTAGATTCTTCAGTTTGCCTTGACTTCTATAAAATGCTCAACTTTCCATATCACTGATAGATACTTCTGAAAGGGTAAGAATTTACTGAAAAAATTTTGCCCGGTTGTTGGACCCATCCTTTTCACTTTGATTTTAGTCTACTTGAAATCAACTCTAGACACCAGAGATGAAACTGATTCTTCCAACAGCTGGAGGCCATGGTGCCTCCACACGCACAGAGGCACTAAGTCCAGTCACACCAACTGCATTCTGAGGCCCGGATTGTCAGAACTTCCTTTGAAATATGGAAGGGAGGTGCCATTCCACGATGCCACAATCTTTCATTGCAGCCTTGAGGACTGAGCAAAGAAGGGCACGTACATCGAGTCCCTGGTAGAGCACATGGGAATGTTCTATCGGTATTTTACCTGTGAAATAATTTAAGTCTTAAGTCAGACTGCACGAGCAAAAGCTTCATTTGCCTGGGAGGAGAAGGAATGAAAGAAATTGCCTTGACTTACCCACTTTCTCAGGATAATATCCATGGTACATTATGGACTTCTTACTAGTGTGAAAAGCTAAGAGCTAATAAAACTCACTGTCACTGCTGCTCACAGGATCTGTCCAGAACTGATTGTCATGGGGATTCCCTCTCTTCCATGACTGTTTGGGCACCTTCTGTTTGGTGACTGGTCACCACACAAACACGCTGCTCTCTTTTTCCCCCATGACTTTTTGTTCTCATCACCGCCAAACACTCCCCCAAGAAGTCCCTTCCCACCCTGTGCATCTATCCACCTGAGCTATAACTGTGAATTCTACTTGGAGCGTATTGTGAAAAGCATTGTTCAAATTATTTGGCTTTTGTAGCTTCTGTATGTTAACATGTGAGTGTAACTTATAAGCAGATGGGCTAGATTAACTCAGAAGAAAGAGCACCCAGTCAAACTGGCCCCACCAGTCAGAAAACACATGAAGAATATGTCAGAGAACAAATTACAGGCAGGAACAGCCACCTATTTGCAGGATCCACTATAAAGTAACAGTGTGGAGGCCCTGGCTCAAAACTTCTTAAGAATTTCAAAATGTGCCGGAGGGTTAGCTCGGTGGTTCCGGCACCTGCCTTGCAAGCTCAAGGTCCTGAGTTCGATCTCCGGTAACTACATATAATGCTGGGTGTGGAGACACGCCCACCAACAATCAACACCGCATACCACAGTGCCGGATGTGGTGGCTCACGCCTGTAATCCCAGCACTCGGGAGGCAGAGACAGGAGGATTGCTGAGTTCGCAGTGGCTTGCCTGGGCACCATAGTGAGCTCAGGGCCAGCCTGAACTACAAAGCGAGACCCTGACTCAAAAGCAAAAAAAAAAAAAGAATTTCAAAATGGTGACAGCCGAGCCAGCACTTATTATGGGAGTTCATGTCCACTGCCCACATGACCAGTCTTCGCCAAGGAGCTACCAGAGCACTTCAGACCTCATCTGTAACTTACCTACTCAGTAATCCACAAGAAGCCTGAGCCCACTCCTGGAGGAAAGGTCCTAGATTATGAAACTAGAGTCCATTAATCCTCACAGCCTGACAGTGCTGCTACACTAGGGCTACTTCAGTTTGTTATTGTTAAGATCCTGGTTGGGACAAAGTTCCAGATACCTTCCATCTATTTCCAACTTGCTCACACTTGTTCTGACTTTGTAGTTTCTGCCTTCTGGATCCATATCTCAGCTCAGACATTTGATTCTGGCACTGGCTTTTGATAACCAGATGCCCCCTTCTGACTTCTGAGACTCGTTTCAGCTTTGACTGGTTAAAGCCTCGCTGGTTCCATGGGTTTTCAAAGCCTACATCTTACCTGGCACAGTTTCTGCCAGCACCTCCCACCCATTTCCATTTACTCAGACTGGCTAGATGAGCCACCTTCTTTTATTAGCCAGGAAAAAATCTGATGAGAGGGGACCACAAGTGGTTATAACCTTTCAAAACTGCCATTAAGAAACCACTACCATTTTCTTATTATTCTGCTTGACTTCTTGAAATTCTCTCTTAATTATTGACACTGATGTGTCCTTGTCTTTCCCACCTTCCTCTGATGCGCCTTCTCTTTTTCTCATCCAATTAGTCTTCCTCCTTCTTCAAGTCTCACGTCTCTAGCAGCACAGCTCTCCTTTTCTCACCTTATTTTGCCATAAAGTAGAGATGGCTGTGTACATTGCTGGGCTCTCCTCTCCTTACTCCGACTTTACCCCAATTGTCTCACATGTTCCACAAATTAAGGATTTATTCATTGTGTCTTCATCTTTAAGTCCAGACTCATATATTCTACTGCTTTCTTTGTGCCTCTGTCCTTTGTGTGTCAAATCAGCACATACTGACATTTTAGAAACGTCTCTCAATCTTCCTCATCTCAGTAAAAATCACCGCAACATTTTTCAATCCAAAATTTAACAATAAACATTTATTGTACTCTTCTTTTTACTCACTTAATCCAGTTTCTCAATAAATCTTACTGGTTATATTTCCAAATATATCTTTATACACTTCTCTTCCAATGCCTCTGGCATCTCACTTGCCCAAACCCTACCAGTTCTTTCCTGAATACATTAATAGCTTTCCAAAGTCTTCCTTCTTATTAGCCACCCAGAACCCACTCCTTAAATAGTGCTCTTTTAAAATACATAAGTTATATGATGTAATTGCTCTACTTAAAACTCACTCATGGCCTCCCATTGCATTTAGAATAATAGCCAAGTGTTTTACAATCTTCACATTTTCCTCTCCCAATTTTATCCTAACTTTTAAGATAATTTTTTCAACAAATTGTACTTCTCTCTTAACCTAGTCACACCATGGTACCTATGGATATTTTCTCCCATTATTGAAGTATTTTCCCCACACCTGTTACACAGCTGAAATCTTCACATTTATTGTCTTGGAAAACTAGTTATTATTTTGCTATCAAATGTTGACTGTCAACCATCTCGCTCACCGATCCCCCACACACATTTTTGTGGGTTATTTTTCTCCTTTCCTCACTTCCTTTTGTCCTGTTTCCTTTTCTCCATCTTTCTTCATTTTTTCTTTCATTTCTTTCTTCCTTTTTTTCATTTCTTTCTGTCTTCCTTCCTTCCTTTCTTTCTATTTGCCTTTATTTCATGGTTTTGATGTAGTTTATTAGAGTAAAAGTCTTTTCCTGTTTTGTTTTATTCACCAATATAGCCTGAGTACTTAGCAAAGTTGTGATATAGTATATACTCAACAATTATTTACAAAATAAGTAAATATTCAAAAATCATGAGGGATAGTATAATTCAACAATATGTGGCTCAGTAATCCACAACCCATGAGCCAAATCCGACCACCATCTATTGTAGTAGATCCTAACTCTAGAATTTCACATGAGCACAGTCATGTGTATTTGTTTCAAAACTGTCTATGGTGGTTGTCCCACTAAGTAGAGCTGAATAGGTACAATTTAGATGATCAATCTCACAAAATGAAAAATATTTAAAATCTGGCCACTTCCAGGAAAAAGGGGCCAAAATGGCATGAACTTAAAAGGAATAGGTGAATGTTATCAGGAAAATTTTTTGAAAAAATATTAATATTCTACTGTAGATGCCTCTGCCCCAAATTTTATAATATTCAAACCCTGAGTCCCAATTCTTCTGGGGTTCATGTATCACACCAATTCCCCTGGTACTAGTTACTTTGGTAACTTTCAATGAACCTGAGTTTTTTCTAACCTTTATTTTTACCAAAAGAAATAGAAAAGAAGGCATCCCTCAAACCAATCTGTTTTAGCAATATTTCCATAGTATAGCAGCTGTGTATGAATATTACTTTGCTGAGCTTGTGATAATCTACAAGTTGCACTAAATAATATTGCTTAACTGCTAGGCCCTTCAGGAGCTGGATGGATTCTGAAGAATGCAGGTTAACAGAAGAAGAATCACTGTTCTTTAAATTTTTAGTTTTATAATTAAAGTACAATTTTCCCCTTACTTCAACATGTAGTGATTTTTTAAAATGTAATACCTTGGCTAGAAGTCTGAGGAAATTTCCTTCTTCCCCAGACCTTCTTTGTTATGAGAACTGTGTTTCACAAGTCAAAGATACAGGTGAATATTATCCTGCAGCCAACCCTATTGTTTCCTATTAGCCACTCAGACGCTAGCTAAATGATATCAAGTGGCTTCACCCAATGAGCAAACAGCCACTGGAAACTTGACTAGGCAATCGTTCATTATTTGGCCCTTGCTGCTTCCTACTCTCACAGGAGGACCAAAGCAAGACAAGTTAATGTGGATACCAATTCAAATTCTGCATGCAATAATTTTCAGAATATCCGTACTCAGCCCTTCTTCTAGTGCAAAGATACTCAAGCAGCCGTGAGACTATCTGGACTTAAACTGGGATAATCTTATGATGTATAGTCATAGGTCTCTTCTCTTAGAGAATCTCTGACAATAGCAGTTTTATGTAAAAATAAGCCTAGTTTGGAAACTGAACAAGAAATTATGATTGCTTATCGAGATGCCTGTCTTTGAAAGCTTATTCTTCTGTTTTTTTTTAACTACACTAATTTTACTGATACATTTCAGGTATAAATTACAATCACATTCAATATTGGGAATTTGTACATAAACATGATACATCTTACTTCTTACTTTTCCCCATTCCTCCTCCTTCCCACCCACTGCTTAACAGGTATTGGTTGTAGATAATAAGCAACACTAGCTGGTTGCCCATCCATTTTGATCTTATAGACCTCAACCTCTATTACTCATTTCTCCAAATATTCTTTACTGCCCAAACAATCTTTCTGATTGTTCCAATAATTGTGGTCTCCTCATTTCTGGCATTAAGCAGTATGCCCTGGTGTTTATTACTTTGAGGTCTCATCATCCATATGGATATTAAAATATTCAGGTCTATAAACTCCTTACCTGCTGTCAGCCTGGATCCATAGAAAAGAATCCCCTATGGCCAGAACATTTCTCCTGGCCTTGGTGATGGAACTTATTCATCTTGTGGGTACAGTGGCAGAATCTATTTTCTTACTAAACCCATTTGCTTTGCCTGATCCTCTTAAGCATTACAGTTTTCTGCCTTCTTGAGGTAAGGGGACCATACAGCTCTGCTGTGGTTCACAGAATGTACACCACCTCCATGCCTGGTTCCATAAGTCTCTCTTCTCTTTCTACTTCTGAGGCAAACTTGAAATTCATGTGTTAAAGACATACCATGAGCTGAATGGAGAAAATGAGCCTCTACTGTGAAGGAAAAGCCAGACTGCTATCAATTACAAGCAAGCAATAAATCAGAAATGAACTTAAAGCTTAACATTTGACAGCTGTTTATTTCAATAATTACCTTACATTTCTTGATAGAACTATTTAAAAATAAGTAATTTCAAAAAGTTATTTCGATTACTTAGCCAGAGTCAGCAGATGAAATGTGTGTTGGAAGGATTAAATGAAGAGGAGATAGAACACAGACAACAAAAGGTTTCTTATTATTATGATGGCGTTCTTTTAAATAATGATATTCATTGGGGTCTATAAAACAGCCCCCAGCTCTACAGGACACCTGAGTAAAGTTCTAAATAACTAATGTGATATGCATTTTTCAATTTTCTCTAAGAATTATTTGAAATCAATTTGCAAAATGAGTATTTTCCAATTATCTTTTATTCACTCATATTTTCTAGAAATGTTTTCCCAGATTATAAATGACTACATTTCCTAGCTAACTTCCAAGTCATTCTTGTTCAGATTGTGTCAGAAACCAAACAACATCTTTAAATATTTTTAGTGTGTTCTTCAATGATGTATTAGTGAAATAATCCTTTGCCTGGTACTTCCCTTCACAATGACAAGTGAGGACACTGTGTTATATTTCAGGACTATCTGAATGTTATAAAAAAAAAGTCTTATTAAACTCAGTGAAACAGATACAGTCAACTTTATACCCAACCTGTCTAGTTTTTAATATGTAATGGTTGAATCATTTTTATATGACTTATAAGTCTAAAAAGCAAGCACCAAATCACATGTGAAGACATATAAAATGATTTGTAATCATCTTAAAGCTATTATACTCCACTTTTCTATAATGCTTAGATCTTAACATTTTGTAAATTGCCAGAATGACATGTATTCAGCATATCATGAAAACAGAAGAGCTATTATTTTGTTTCATAGTTTTAAAACCTTAAATTCTTCTTGGGTATCAACTTAAAGACACAAATGCTGAATAATTCTAGCAATGTTTTAGTGATCACACTTGCAGCAATTTCCTCTAATAATTATATCTAGATAAACCAACCAATTACTCTGTCTTAAGATTTCTGCCTTTCTTTAATTTGTTTATATGCACTGAGTGTTTAATCAATTCCAGCCAGAACTGCAAACACTGGAGCATCCTAAAATAAAGCAAAAGGCCAAAGATTTACCTTTAAAAAGCTAGAGAGACTGACCAGAAAGAAAAAAAATGTAGGAAAGCAGATACAAACACAACACCATCAGACAATAACTGCCTAGCAAAAATTCAAATTGGGTGGTGAAATGAAGTGTGAGAGTGTTCAATGAAGTTGTTTTAAATAAAAAGGCTGGGCACCAATTCTGTGGAGGCAGCATTTCAGCCACAACAGAATGAGGAGACTCCGGAAGTCATGTGATCACAGAGACCAAGGTCCACACAAGGAGAGCAGATGGCAGATATCATCAACCTAGAGAGAAACAAACCCATAGAGTCTGAGAAAGCAGAGCAAGATCAGGGTAGCTAGAACATATCACACAAAGATGACACGGGAGAAGATCTGTGCAGAATTTTGCATTTTTAGATAGGTTTGTGGTTTTATGTAAAATTTAAATTTTATTCTAGGTACCTGAGAAACCCCTGGAGGGTTTAAAGCAGAAGAGTGATACAAAATGATTTATGTTTCCACTTGGAAGTAGTGTTTTTTGCAAGTTGTCAAACACAGGCTGAATTTTAGGCTTGCTGGAACTACGTAAAATGATATATTAATAAAATATTTCGAAAATAAAGGGACAACTTTCTACCTAACACAGAACTTAGCATCATGACATATGACCAAAATAAGCAATAGTAGGCAATACATTTTGGTGAATGTTCAAAATAATGTATCATATATTATGTATAATAATATATAATTATAATTACATAAATTTATATATTTAATATGATTAATTATATGTGATGTGTATTTTCATATTGTACTATACCTAGTATTCTCTTTTAATGGGCTGTAGAAGCCTTTATGTTCCATAAAAGAGAATCTGAGTACTTCAGATAAAGGGGCTTCTTCAAGCTCTCAATATAAGCCAAAGAAGTAAATTCCATGTGTTTCCCTGAAGTCTAACCACAACAGTAAACTCTAGTGAGCTTCCTAATAATTAACAATATAAATCATTAAGAGAAATGTGAAGGAAGAGGAAGAGAAGGTGGAGGAAGATGAGGCAGTGGAGGTGAGGAAGGGCGAGGTAGGGGATGGGGAGGAGGAGAGGAAAGGGGGGGAGAAGGAAAGTGAGGAGGTTATAGCTTTCATTAATTGATTCAGCATCAAAGTCATAATTAGCACATTAGTCTTCCTCTTGATTATAACTGCTTTCAACAAGTATAAGATTTATCTAGCTAGCTTTATCTTTCACTGTTTATCTTCTTCCAAATATATATATATATATATATATATATATATTTTTTTTTTTTTTTTTGAGACAGGGTCTCGCTTTGTAGTTCAGGCTGGCCCTGAGCTCACTATGTAGCCCAACCAAGCCTTGAACTCAGCAATCCTCCTGCCTCTGCCTCCCGAGTGCTGGGATGACAGGTGTGAGTCACCACACCTGGCACTGTGGTCTGTGCTACTGATTGGCAGTGGGCGTGCGTCACTACACTTGGTATTGTTGTATGTGGTTACTGGAGATCGAACCAGGGACCTTGCGTTTGCTAGGCAGGCACTGGATCCACTGAGCTAAAACCCCGGCCCCAAATCGATATATTTTTAAGAAAAACAGTGCATAATACTGAAGGAGAAAATAAATAGTAAACAAAGCAAAGATGGGAGTAGATAAGAGAGATAGAAACAGGAACTAAAACCAGGAAAAGGCAGCCAACTACAGAAAGTCTCGCTTCACCTTGTTTTCTGCCTTGTTCCTGTGAGGACTACAGAGGCTTGTTTGTGAGTCCTTTCAAGATGAATGGAAACGTTCCTCTGACTGCTCGGAGACAGACCATGATGTGAACCTAATTACGGTTGTCCAACGCGTTCCCAGTGCCAGCAAGATCGCTATATATCCAGTTTAACATGGCAGATTGACTACAGACATTTATCTTTCCCTCACTGAATGACTTTAAAATGACAGTAAATAAATTTTACAGACAAAGTGGACAAATAATGGAAAATAGGTAAGAAATTTCAACAAATTCTGTGTACAGCAAAGGAGGGTCAGGAACCTGCCAGCAAATTTAAGAAGCTTCAAAGAAAACTATGAGAGTAAACTAGGTTACGGCAGAGATGCCCAGGCCTCAGGCACCACGTATGTTAAGGATAAGTAGGTAAGAACTGGGGCCAGAACAATTATAAAAAGTCTGTGTACAAATCATTAAGGAAAAAATTCTAAATTGTTTAAGGACCTGTGATATTGCTCAGGGCAGACTTCTTGGCTGGCAGACTCCTCATCTTGGGTTTGAGTCTCAGTGCAGAATAGGAGACAGAGAGAGAGAAATTGAAAGGGAGAAACAGCATGGGAGAAAGAAGGAGTGAAAGAGGAGGAAGAGAGCAGAAGGGGAAGGTGGAGGACTCATCTGAACTACTCTCCTCCCCCCAAAGTCTAGAGCCTTGGCAGACAATGAGAATAAGGAATAAAGACTGGGGTTGACATTGCAAGAGTGTTTAGCCGGAGTCATTGAACAGTAAGAAGCTCCTTCCTAGTATCCCTGCTCCGACCCTGACCTGCAGGCGTGAACACTAAGGTGTGTTTCCCCAGGAAAACAGAGTAGATCCAGATTAAAGAGCAAAAACCAAGCAAAGATACACAAATTTAGAGAATAAACAGCTAGACATATTTTCCTCAATGAAGACAAGCAGCTTTGAATGGCCCAGATGCCCATTTGGGACAAACACCAGTCACGTGTTGAAGTTTGCTCTCTGCGTACTCATGTTTACACAGGAGCAGGGAGACACGGGATGACCAGGGAGGTGCACGAAATCGCCATGTAAAGGACAGAATAAGGAAAAGAACAAGAACAAGAAGAGGATCAGGAGACAAAGACAACACGGTAAACACAGTTTCAGAACATTATAATGAATATCCTGAGGTGAGATTATAATGTGTAGAGAGAATATTATTATTCTTTAAGAGAATGAGAAAGAACTTCTGAAAATATACCATATGTGAAATTTAAAACTTCATATGTAAAATCAAGGAAATTTTCAAGAAAGTAGAATAAGAATTCTAATAGATGACAATAAGGAGAAAAGCAAATACGTGGACGCTTTATGCTGTTCAATACCCAGTGATGGGTGTTCTTGAAGCAGAAAACAAATATAAATGGAAGAGAAGATATTTTATCCAAAAAATAACAGCATGTAAGGGAAAAAAAATCTCAAAATATAAGGACATTAGACTCCAGGTGGAAAAGACCCACTGAGTATGATCACAAAATATTGATAAAAAGATATCATTATGAAATTTTATGACATCCCATTCAAAGGTTTAAGGATCACAGTGGGACTGAACTTGAACTCCAAAACTGAAACTCAGAAAACAGATGCTCTGGAACTTACGTTGGAATTTACTCTCTTTTGTAAGCTTTTGAGAGAATGTAAGTTCACCTGACTGATTTTAAGTGAGCTCTGGGAGGACAGCAGGATTCCACGAGACTCTGGGGACAGAGGTCCTGTGGTTGAGAGCTGGTGACTTGGAAGAAGAGAGAGACAGAGGCTCAACACACACACGTTAGCGCTTCCATTCCTCGGCTGGCAGTGCCCGGGGAGCTCAACCAGCACGAAGCCCTCCACTGAGCATGTGCGGTCCCTTAGCCCCGCCCCTCCAAAGTCAGGAGGGCAAAATCTTTTCAAATTGAAACTCAACGAAAATATTAACCAAGTGTGAGTATCGAATGAAGATTATGTTTGTAAAATATTCAAGTTTTACAGTCCGGAATCCTTTCTGAGGAAGGAGGCAGTAAAATGCATGTGAAACGACAAAAGGGAAGAGACACAATCTCAAGGCTTAGCTCAAGGACACCTCCCGAAGGTTTCCGGTGCTCCTGAGTGGGTCTGTGGGAGGCGACTGAGTCGTAGAAGAGACAGAGCTGACACATTAGGAATCTGGGCCCTACTCAGCAGAGGCAGATCTGGAACCTGAAAACTCCTCTTTCCTTTTCTCTTCTGGCTCTTCTTTTGTTTCTGCTTTCCCGCCTCGGAGCCAGGGACCAGGGGCTGCCATCCTGAGCCCACAGCACACCTGTCCTCCTTCAAGTTGTGAGTGTCAAATACTGTGTCTCAGCAACACAAGAGTGACCGGGACACACAGTACTCAGAACAAAAGAAGATTCAACATTTGACCATGAAGGTGAGATGTTCCTGTATGGTAACAGCACAGCAAATATTGAAACAACTCGACCAGAACGAAGGATCCCTTACAACAGAATTTGGACACATATAGTTAATTTATAAATAAAAGCTAACTTTTCAGTGGGAAAACTGAGAGGAAATGCTATAAGGGACAGTATAAGTATGATATACTTGAGATATGGAATGGTATTTACCTTAGAAAAATGAAAAGTTTTGTTCACATGAAAACTTACATACAAATGTCCATAATGTTGCTGTGTTTGTAGAAAACTGACATACAAATGTCCATAACGTTGCTGTGTTTGTAGTAACTCCAAACATCAAACAAACCAAAAGTGATCTGATGGATGAATAAATAAACTGATGCATCCAAATAATAAAACAATATGCGACAACAAAAGGAACAAAGTATTAGTAGGTACAATAACTTAGACCGGTCTCAAGGACATTATGCTGAGTAAATAAAGCCGATTTCAAAAGTTACAAATCTTATGATTCCATTTACATAACCTACTTGAAAGAACAGGTCTATAGAAACAGAGAACAAGCAGGCACAAGGTTAAGTTTGAGGGTAGGACGTGAGAGAACTTTGTAAGATACTACATTAAAAAAAACTAAAAGTAAAAACTATGAAAATCCAGGGTCTGTAGTTCATAATATTGCATATTACTGTAAACTTCTGGATTGGATAGTTGTATTAAAGTTGTCATTGGGCAAAGCTGAGGGGTTAGAACAAGCTCTACATTATTTTTGATAGTAGTATATGTGTTTAAAATTATTTTAAGATAAAAAATTTTCAAAGATATGCTCATGTGAGCATCTGCTCCCAGATTCTGAGTCATGAGACCTGGAGTGGAGTGCCTGAGTCTCGATTTTAGCCATCTCCCTATTGGGTTCTCATGAGCAGTTAGTTACATTTGGAAGCCCCTTATAATGCATGATGCCTTCCAGAACAGCTCTTGGCATCAGAGACAACAGCAGGTTTTATACAGCAATGTCTTGCAATGTTTTTTATTGTAAACTCAAAGCATACTGCCAGAGCACAAGATCCCAAGCCTAGGACGGGCCAAAAGAATTCACTGTGTTCCAGTGGCCCGGCTTGACTCGTAGCAAGCATGTATAATAAGACTGAACTCTTCAATCCTGTCGTCAGCACCCTATAAACATTATTTCTCATCCTTAAATTGTTCATAATATATTTCATGTTAGCAGTCAAGGGCAGAGGAACATTATGATATTACATACGTGAACAGTAAAGGTGAAAGCCTTTTAGGGTTATCCATAGGACTCCTGTTTAATGAGTACGTCTCCTACCTTCAAATAAAGTAGGTTAAGGGAAAAACCCTTGAAAAGGCCGATATTTCACTAGAATCCACATAGAACGAAGTGAGTAAAGTGAGCCCTTAGTCATTATATTTTAACTATAATAGTCTAAAATGGTATTTAGCTTATGAATATCTGCTACACTCAGCAACTGAAGTGCACTGAATGGCAAAGAGGTCAACACTTCTTTATTACTTAGTTAAAATACATTTCTAGCATATGGAAATTTTACTATAATGAAGAGAGTGGCCATGCCTAAATTCCTTTTCTTGTTTTAAATAGTACTATTTTATGAAAAATTAGAAGGCTGGTATTGATAATAATAACTTAGGATCTTATCTAACCATAAATGTTATAAAAAGAAAACTTTATTCAGTGGGTAAAAATTTTGGCATCAGTCCCTACTACATAGTAGTTACTATGCATGATACAGACATTAAAACCTAAATATTATAATGTTTCTTTTCTCAGGAAGGTAGTATCTATTGGGTGAAAGTAATTAAGTTAAGAATTTCTGTACAGTCATCAGTTGTACTGGGGTGGTTCTTGATATGAATTGTTAATCTTGGGTCAATTTATCTAGATGAAGAAAAAAGATATACATGTGTGGCAAGGAGTGAAATAGTCCATGTGGAGGCAGAGAACTCAGTAGGCATTATGTTCAGGTAGTGGTTAAGGTGTCCCAAGTAACTCAGGGATGGGGGTGTGAGTTCTCAGAGGTCAGAGTAATCACCAGAGTCCGGATCTCAGACAGAGTCTCTAGCACAACCCTGTCACTGTCCTGAAAGTATTCAAGCACTTCAAGAAGCATCTGTACAGCAGTGTGGACAGTGGTCTGGAGTACGGTTAAAGTGAAGGCCAAGAAACAGAAGGCTGACCCAATAACTAATCTAGGTGCCGCAGAATTGCCCACTATGATTATTTCCGTCATCATGATTTCCCCTGGTCTTCACACATTGCAAAGCAGTTCCTTTGCAAAAGCAGCTGAAATGAGTCAAAATTCCAAAGATCAGTCACATTACACCTGTAGCCAAACCATCCATAGAAAATAACTTCAAGAAAAATAAAAGAGAATATATGTGTGGCCAGATCTCTGTGAAAAGGAAACCAAGTGTTCTTCGGGTTTAAAATACCATCTGGATCATTTCAAGCTTGCCAGTTACCACACACTGAAGTCTGAAATATATAAACAAAATATCTTTAAAGACATTTCAAAACTTTAAAAACAGAATTTCTTTCTGTAAAGCCGGTTGGCGTTTTTTTTTCACACTGTACCTGTATTTTCTTATGTTAAAATGTCATGTTACTTCCTACAAGGGATATTGTGAAGAAAGATCAATATAATCACATTGTAAAGTTCTTTGAGCTCCTCCGGCAGCATGTCTCTGTGAGTAGTATAAGATGTAACATTCAATTCTTACCAGTCATTGGGATCGCAGCCACGTGGGGCATCAGAGTAAGGCAGACCCAGCTTCCTATCTAGGGCCTTAGATGAGGGCAGTGTTTCAGGAGAGAAGTAGAATGGGCAATGGTTGAATTGTTGAACAGAAGACGGGAGGAGAAGGAGAAGTAAAAGGATTTAAGGTGTGTCATGTTCAGGCACCAAGTACCCATAATGAATGTAAACATTATCATAAAAATGAACTAAAAATAATAATGTTAACAGTAGTAATAAAAAAAGGAGAAAAGTGATCAAGAAATAGAGGGAGAAAGGGTGATGGGATGGGAATAATAAAGAATTAAGGCATATTACATACATGTTGGTGCCTCCTGAAGTGATTGTAAATTTCATGTATTGCAGATAGGTACTAATCAAATGAAAAGAAAGAAAGAAAGAGAAAGAAAGAAAGAAAGAAAGAAAGAAAGAAAGAAAGAAAGAAAGAAAGAAAGAAAGAAAGAAAGAAAGAAAGAAAGAAAGAAAGAAAGAGAAAGAAAGAAAGAAAGAAAGAAAGAAAGAAAGAAAGAAAGAAAGAAAGAAAGAAAGAAAGAAAGAAAGAAAGAAAAAGAAAGGAAGAAAACAATAAATTTAACAAAAACAATCAGCATTATTGTTTCTTTTGAGATACTTAAGTTTCACCCCAAAGGTGAATTATTACAAATAAATAAGTGTGTGGTCTGTGCCAAACCCTGTTAAAGGAAAATATTTTATCTTTTTTCATTTCTATTTATTCATTAGCCTGTATAGATTACAACTCTTTGTAAATCCTATTGAAAATGAGCAACCATGGCTTGTGTTCAGATGTCCACTAAGACTCAGACACTAAGGCAAATATAATAAACTCTATTTCATATCCTTGAACTTTCTAGTAAGAAAGTCAGGTATATAAATTTATCCCAGCCATCGAATATATAAGGTACAATAGTCATTGCAACACATAACGAACACATTGAAATTAAAATGCTCCAACAGGAGTGTTCAAACCTGGCTACATATTAGAATAATCTAAAGACTTTTTAAAGCTATAATATGTAGGTCCAGCCCTACATCCCCACCCACCCAGAATTCTAATTTAATTGGTCTACAATGGAAGCCTACATTGATTCTAATTTGTATCTAGGGTCAAGGTTTTATCCCTCCTATGCCATATAGTTTGCTTAAAAGCATGAGGAAGAAACCCCGTGCAATATTATGTTGGAATAAAAAAAAGGAAACAAAGCTCGTATATAGGGGTAGGAGTAGTAAGGAGGGCAGGGAAAGAGGAAAAAATGAGAATCAAGGTGTGTCATATATAGATACAAGAGCTTAATGTTGAATGTGATCATAATGTATGTATAAAATGCACCAATAAAGTCAATTTTTAAAGAAAGAAAATATGTAGAATAGCTATAATTGAAATTGAATGTAATATGATAAATATGTTGTAACAACTCAGAAGATAGGAGAATTTTATATTATATCCCTACAATCTAGAAGCCTCAACCCCGGACTAGCTATAGTTGCAATGTATGTGACTCTTTATCCTTGGACTCTCAAACTTCAAATTCTTCTAATTACCCAAACTTCACACTAATTAAAGCCTCTGAGAAAAAGTTTTGTTACATTTTATATTTGAAATAGAATAGCAGCAATGGAAGATGTTAAATTCAAATAAACTACACTTTAAAACAAAACTAAACACGCAGGTACCACAGAGAATAGTGCAGATCCTCATACCTGACCAGACACACCTTCCTAGACACTGATCCCAGGGGACAGCGGGCGAGGTTCGCAGCATATTCCATCAGGAATTACAGTTCTGGAAATCAGGAGTCTTGCTCATTTTTTAAAGTAATAATCAAAGAAACAAAAAGAAAGGCACAAGACGGCTCCCTTTAAAAAGTCCTCCAGGAAAATAAATCTCTGGCTCTTTGTGAGTACAAGATTTGCTATGTCAGCTACAGTGAGAATACAAATCAGATAAAAGGTGACTATGGAGAAGAGCAGAGAAAGGAAGATTTAATATAAATAAAATCTCAGGACCAGAAAGCAATCTTCTGGAATTCTCAGCTATGAACTACTCAAAGTCTGGGACCAAAGCATATAGACTAGTATATTTTCCCAGTAACATCACACCTCCGTGTCATGTGTTAGAGAATGGTGACAACTTGGTACAGCACAACGGCAGAAAAATAATCACAGAAATGAGTCGGTGAATTTCTACATGTGTGGGCGTGAAATCACTTCCCTTCACTGCTCCTTTTTGTGGTCTTACTGTCTTTTATTAAGAGTCTGGTTCTGTTTAAATCTCTCTGATTAAAATATGTAAATAGACGCTTGGAATGAACAAGTAAACTGTACACTTAGAATCATCATTAAACACACATAATATCATTTTTCCATTTTAAATTATCCATGTACCTTGTGTCTAAAGAGAAAGTATTTTCATGGTGTATGAATTAAGAGAATAATATTGGATTACATGAACATGTATAGATCATTTTAAGGTATTGTTCTTGCAAAGCTTTGGTGAGGCAAGCTCTTAATACTGGCATAAAAACATACACAAAGATCAATAGAACGTCGTGATAAATCAGTGTGTTTACAGTCAACCAATAGTCAGCAGATGTGCCAAGAACAAATAACAAGGAAAGGGGGTCTTTTCTACGGTGTTGGTAAAACTGGATTTTCGACTGAAAGACAGTGAAAGCAAATCTCACAACACACACAAAAAACAACTTTGAGTGGATTAAAAACTTGAATGTAAGACCAGGAACTATGAAACCACTAAACTAAAAAGAAAAGAAAAAAGAAACAGGAGGAAAGTCTTTGACATTGGTCTATACAATTATTTTTTTCATATATGGCCTCAAAAACCTAATCAAATTAAAAATAGATAAATGGGTTACATGAAGTTAAAAGGCTTCTGTACAACAAAGGAAATAATTAAGAGTGAAAAGACAATCTATGGTACAAAAGATATATGTGCAAACTATAATCTAAGAGGGGATTAATACCCAAAACACAAAGACAAATTAAAAATATTCCACAGCAAGTTAACAAATAACCCAATGTCTGAAATGGTCAGAGGACTTATGTGTGTATTTCTTTAAAGAAGGTGTAAATAAGTACATGAAAAATGCTGAAGAGTGGCGTTTCTGAAACAAAGAACAGAAATCGATATTTCTCTAAGCAGGAGCCAGTGTCGATATTCTACCCCAACCCCCTTCTGAAGATGGCAAAAGTGTTTTCTCAAGCTGCTGCTAAAATCCATTTTGTCTCATTTTCACAAAGAAAGAACACGATGGTTTTGTTTCCCTGACGACTCTGTTGAATGTGGCTGGTCTACATCTTTTGTCCTCTCATCTGCGTCCAAGCAACAGACCAACCCCTCCAATTCATCTTTGCACCATTGGGCAGTGATGAGGAAGGCTGGGTGGATGCTTCTGTGATGTTAGGTTTGCTTCCATCTGCTAAAGACTGTGAAAAGAAGACAGGCCATTACTTCTTGGGATGCCTGTATTTTCACACCTGTGGTAATAGAAAATGCACATCGAGCACTTTATACCATAGCAGATGCAAGACACTTTGCATATACAGGGGATTTTTGTTGTTCTTTAATGTTGTTCTAGAATCTTCTCATTGATATATAGGCAGTGTGTGCATATACAAGTGTGAAAGTGGGCCGGAAGTTATGCACACAAGACTTGGGATGGAAGTTGTCTCTGGAGAAAGATCATGACAGAAGACTGGGAGTTGTCACAGGAGACATGGGCTAAATGTGTAGCATTTACTCTCTTTGAAAACTGCGGAAGCAAACATATGACTAAGTGGTGTGTTTTGGGGACTGTGTTATCACAGATGTCTTGTGTTACTCACCTCGTCAGTATTTTAAGATCTAAAAAATTGAGAAAGCAAGACTATTAGCTCATCACACACCCCACTGTATTTTCCTCATCTGAAGAAAATGATTGTAATGAGAATCCCCACCCTTGTCCAATTAGCAGGTTGCATCAAAGAGATTTTTCACTGGGCATTAATCAAGTCAAGGTTGCAATTTTAATGGCACTTGTCACCTTGCTTTTAAATAAATGCATTAATATTCAAATTGATGTATAAGTGCCCCATATATCTGATTAACTAGAAGTAAGAAAAGCCTTAATGTATGCAAAACATCATTCATGTGCTCTAAAAGGCAAATGAAGAAGCAAGAATAAATATATTATGATTTATACGTGTCTGTTTTTTATGGAAATGAAGAAAAATTCCCTCAAGAATCACTCAGATAAAATAGTTCACTATTTTGTATTTTGGCCTTTTACAAGGCAAAAGCGCTGTCCCTGCCAACCAAGGATAAAAATAAGCGTATTCACTTAACATAATAAATTATAAAATAACATTTCTGTAAGGACAAGCGTCTCACATAAGTAGCTATCTAAGTGTATAGAGGTTCTTTGAGTACCGTATTGTTTATAAGACCTTTCAAAGATTATAAAGTTATTGATGACTATTTACTTTTGGCCCATGAGTCATTTCCTGAATATATTTTACAATTATGATTCAACTGGGCTTTTAACTGAATTATTTGTATTTTTTGTTTCCTTCTTCACACAGCCCCCATTTCTGTTTTGAGATTCTCCACAGGTCCCCCCATCGGCCGTGCTCACGTGGGCACATCCGTCGCTCCCCCCCAACACGACGACAGCAACAATAGGGGGCTTAGAGAAGAAAAGCTGGAGAGGGAATCTTTTCAAAACACAGCAGGGAAAATAACCCCCAGTGAGATAACCAGCAGATGCTCCAGAATACGGAAGTCATCTGCAAGCGTTTAGTGGGATGGAGACTGCTGAGGCCGTTTTCCACTTGCCAGATGCCTGAAATAGAGACAGATGAGCAATCCCTCTGAACTTCAACGGCAGAGCCAGCTGAAAAAGCAAACCCCTTCTGCCAAGGGTCACTTGGTGAAACCGTTGACTGTCAATGGGACTTCTCCTTTTGGACTTATCGGTGCCCAGAAAGCCCGATCAAAATGCTCAAATGCACACCTTCTTTCGGGCACAAAGACCACAATCTTTGGTCGCTGAATGGCCATTATTCACATGTTTTGACTAAAGGCACTTTTTAAAAGATAAAGCTGATGTGTACACAGTGTTGCATATCTTTCCTCGATGAGTAAGAAATGTTCCTAGTGAAACAGCTGCGCTGGTAAATAGTGTTCAGAAATTTTAGGCCAGGAAATAGTCATAAAAAAAGCCCTTTATATATTTCTTTGCTCCCTAACATAAATGCGTTGCACTATGTCTTCTAGCCTGCATTCCGGAGAGGAATGCCCTTGTATGAACTGTACCAGCTGGAATCTTTGCCTCACATTGTTTAGATCATGAGTCTGGCTTCTGCTCTCACTCCCAGGATGTCCTTAACATGTAAGAACAAAACAGTGGATAAAGAAGATGTGTTTTTTTTATAAAATGGAGTATTACGCTGCCATAAAGAATGACAAGTTTCATTCATTTATGTGCAAATGGATACACCTTGAGGGCAAGTGAAATAAATAGATCCCAGATATGTAAATACCATATCTTTTCTCTGCTATGAGAACCTGTAGATGTGAACGAGTTCTAGAATGTATGATAGATTTTGTGAAATAGGAAATATCCAAAGGGAGTGTGGTAGGGGAATGTATTGAGGAGAAAGAATAAATATGATTTGGAAAGAAAAAGAAAGAACATGTATATACAGGGTAGGGGGTTGTGGGTGGGTAGGGATATGGGTAAAAAGGAGAATTAACTTGTGTCATATACTGGTACAAATTCCCCAATGTTGAGTGTGATTGTGAGCTGTATATAAAATGTACCAATAAAGAATTCAATTTAAAAACAAAAAAGAAACAACAGTGGGTGCTCAGAATGCCTTATGCTGGTGGAGGATGCCTCACGCTTAGCCATCACACAAATGTTAATTTGCTTTCTGGAGCTCAGTAGAGATAAATCCCACTAGTGAAGAAAGAGTTCTCTCAATTTTGTAGTTTCCTCCGTTCTACGTGTGCTCTACCAACTGACTTCGTTAGACTCCAAGATTCATTCGCCCAACTTTTGTGCATCCACAAAAGACTGAAGATCACTCGTGGGGTTAGAATGTAGCCAAAACCACAGGATGCCACAGACCAGCCCAAGATCTTCAGCGTTAGCTTCAGCACCTGGGAACTTATTAAAAATGGAGATTGTATTGCTTTTTGGCCTTTTGGCTAAAATCAAGCATAGAAATGCAGTTTCTGTAAACCTCACTTTTTGAATCAGCTACTCTGGGTCAGGGGTCCATTACTCTGTGCTATAATAATCTCGTC
The DNA here is from genome assembly GCA_004025085.1 of Thryonomys swinderianus. Lineage (NCBI taxonomy): Eukaryota > Metazoa > Chordata > Mammalia > Rodentia > Thryonomyidae > Thryonomys > Thryonomys swinderianus. The sequence continues at coordinate 25,054 of PVIC010001385.1, read as the reverse complement.
ACATGATTTCATTACACACCAGACTTCAAGAAACAGTGGCCCAGACCGCAGTTCCAAAATCTCCCATTGGCCTCTACAAACCAGAACCCACAGACCCTTCCATCGAGTTTCTGCAAGAATTACCCAACTGCGCACACCTGAACATTTTTAGGTGGACCTTTAGCATCTATAGGGTGCCCCCAAGATGTAAAGACAATGCATCTAAATGAAACCTGTTGTCAGTTCTTAGTATAGGTACTGATGTGTTAATTACATTAAGAATTCATTGTGGGTGAGTGAAACAAGTCCACTAAGAGGCAGCCACGTTGTCAGCCACACTGTCCCACAAAAGTTACACTCCTTTTATTTTCATACAGAGAAAAGAGACACTGAAAAGCATTCTGCAGTAACATTGCCCTCTGTGCAGAGCTCAGCACTCTGGCTGGCTGTTGAATGAATTACACCTGCATGAGGAACCCCCTTTATTAGTGGATGAAAACGACGGACTCATTGTCACCATTAGTTATCTTTGGGTAGACTATAAAGCTGAGGGAGGCATTATAGGATATTTTTAGGTGACTTCCAAAAAGAAGAGACTATCAATGATACTAAGAAGTTGCAACATAACTTTTATGATGCTAAATCTAAAAGATGATGACATTACAAATGTAAAGAAATATTGAGATATTTTACAAGTCGACCAAGCTTACGGATCATCTCAGAATAAATATTGCACTTACATTAAGAAAAGAGGGAATTATGTGTGGGATATGATGGAAAATGCAGTGAATATTTACATTTTGTAAATTATTAAAGTGAAAAAGGCACAATGTCATTAATCTGTCTATATGTATTCCCCTCATTTCAAATACACTTAGTTCCGTTATTCTTGCCCCTTTCTAAAACAGTTCTAGATATGTAAATACCATATCTTTTCTCTGGTATGAGAAACTGTAGATGTAAATGAGTTCTAGAATGTATGACAGATTTTGTAAAATAGGAAATATTCAAAGTGAAAGTGGGAGGGGAAAGTAATGAGAAAATAAATGATTTAAAAAGAAAAAGAAAGCACATGTATATAGGGGATGGGGTCATAGGGTGGGCAGGGATATGGGTAAAAATGAGAATTAACTCGTGTTACATACTGATACAAATTCCCCCACGTTAAGTGTGATTGTGAGCTGTATATAAAATGCACCAGTAAAGAATTCAATTTAAAAAATAAAACAAAACAGTTCTAGAAGTCCTTTTACAAGAGGACTTATCTGTCTCTATGTCCTGAGTATATTCAAGCTATTTACCCTTCCTGGTCATCCTTTATTAGGATATATTTACAGAATATGATGATAACATTCATCAGGGTGAACTTGCACGTAGCACATTTTAATTCTTTTTTGCCCCTCTCCTCCTCCGACCCTCTTCCCCTCCCCAGCTGCAGACGCTCTGTTCCCGTTATTTTCTGTTGACTCTTTTTTCTTTAAGATCCCTTTGCTCTCCCCCTGTACCCTTTCTTCATTTCCGGTTTCCCTTCCCACTTGAAAAGCTCTTTCCGCTTTCTCATATGCAGCCTCTCCTCTGCTCCCTCTGCGTACTCTGAGTCTCCCACACAAGAGAGACGATGCACTGTGTGAACTAGAGCGGGGTCTCCCAGTGCTCCGGTAAAGTGGAGGAGGGCGCAGTGCTGTGGGCAGGAGCCCGCTGCATAGTTGCATGACACTGGGCAACAGCATTTACTATATCCGTGATCACACTTCCAAGGAGAACGTCCAAAACCACTTCAGCAAGTGGCAAACATCAATGTGCTTTAACTAAAGAAGGAAAGTTTTAAAGGGGATTAATGGCAAGTTTCATTTATTGTGATGTATTTTAAATTTAAACATTCATTGTATATTTCGGACACACTGAGTACCTCTTTTGTTGTACTTCTCAAAGATCTTCTTGGTAAGAGTTATTCAAAATATCACTCCAAGCTTTTTTTTTCCCTTTGACCTTGAATCCCTTTTGTCCTCCGCCTTTCTCCTTGCTCCTGTTACCATCTCACAATCTCCACTGAATGTAGCTACTTACCACATAGTATGAAAGTTACGCTTGGCAACTTTTGTTGTTGTTCACAAGAACTTGGACTATTTTTGACTCAGCTGTCACCAGAACAACAACAAGGGGAGGGGGGTCAAAACTCTAGAGATATGCATGCTCTGAAGCAGACAGACAGACAGACAGACCTTCCTGTGTCCCGGTACCCAGGCCCAGAGAGAAGGGCCAGCGGGGATCCAGAAGAGGATCCACCAGCTATACTGGTCTACTCAGGGGTGAGGGGATTCCCAGAACATGGGCTCGCTGTGCTAAGACGGGGTCCCAAAGCCTGACAAGCAAGACCAGAGGAGACCTAAGCTGCCAGTGGTTAAGCCAGATGGAGATTCTAAGGGGGCTGGAATGACTTACTGGGTTCAATTACCAGCACCATTAAAGTAGGGGAAAAAATATAAATATGCTTCAAAATAGTCCCTGGGAGGGCCAGAGATTTAGCTTAGTGGTTCCGGTGCCTGCCTGGCAAGCGCAAGGTCCTGAGTTCGATCCCAGTAACCACATACAATGCTGGGCATGGTGACTCATGCCCACCAGCAAGCAATACCACATACCACAGTGCCGGGCATGGTGGCTCACGCCTGTCATCCCAGCACTCGGGAGGCAGAGACAGGAGGATTGCTGAGTTCAAGGCTTGCCTGGGCTCCATAGTGAGCTCAGGGCCAGCCTAAACTACAAAGCGAGACCCTGTCTCAAAACAACAACAACAACAAAATAGTCCCTGGGAATCTCAATTAACACTGTAGCACAAGGTGGATGACAATAAAAGAGAAAGCAGGTGACAGAATGGTCCAGCTGTAGAGTTTTTAAGAAGACCTTCTTTGGACTATGAAATTTAAATTTAGTCTAGCACAGTATGCAACAAAGCCAAACACTGCTCAACTCCTTAATCTCACCTTGAAAACCAGATTTTATGAAATAACTTGGTTTTTGCTTTCAGGTACTCAGGGCCTTTGCACTAAGCTACATCCTCAGCCTTCAAAATAATTTTTTTCCTTAATTTTGAGATAGGATATGCTAAATTACCCAATCTGGGCTCTGACTTACAATCCTCCAGTCTCAGTCCTGAGTACTGGAATTATAGGTGTGAACCACCCCATCTAGCTAGAAATAACTTTAAAAACTATTCTTTACAAAACAGATATGCTATATACTAAAACACAAAACTGAAAACAAGTTGAATGTTCATCCAGGAGGAACAGGTTAGTTTACAGGGGAATAAAAGTGACAGACAGCAGCATGTAGAAAAGCATACATAAATCTCCTGTGGAACAAAAGTACACAAAAAGAGCTGTCGCTTAAAATACTCTTACATATTAAAAAATAAACTATTTGAGTGTGGTGGTGAACACCTGTAATCCTAGCACTCAGAAGGCTGAATCAGGAGTGTAGATCCCTCCAAATCTGAGACCAGCCTAGGCTACATCATGAGTTCAGGACCATCCTGAATTACACAGTAAACCACTTTCTCAAAAGAAAACAGGAAGGAAATCAAACGGATAAGTTAATTTCAAAACCGTCGCTCCAATGTCACACAGCCTTCTCCAGCTCCTCTCCATGCTCCCTGTAGACATCACCTCCTCTCTACCCTGCACCTTCCAGGAAAATGTCCTCCCGACCCCACTTGTAATCTCTGTTAACTTAGATCATAGGACGTCGCTTCTCAGAGGCGAAATGAGAACAAAGACTAGCCTGGAGGAAAACAGTACCTAGAGGAAAAGCAAGTGCTCAGTTGCCAAAGTAACCAAAAGTATATTTGCTATAAAAATCAAAGAAAGATTCGTTCTCTCTTTAAGATTATCCTGTGAAAGGTTGTAGGAAATGTATTTTTAAAATGAGAATGCAGTTTGGTAATTTTGTTTTCTTAAGAGTACTGAGGACCAGATTGTCACTTGGCTTTTGTCCACGATGCTAGCTGAGCTGTGTAGCTGGTGGCCTAAAAGCGAGGTCAGCCGGTCTCACGGCTTTTCTAGAACTATAGGCTGCAGCTGCTCCTTCATGACCAAAGTCCCAGCCCCAAGCTTTCCTAGCAGGAGCCAGCCAAATATCCAAAGAATTCCCAGCCTTCCATGATGAGGAGAATGGATCACAGAGTTCCAAAATGAAAAATGATGCACTTCATTGCTAAGCATATACTTCAATACTTGCTATGTCCGGAATTCCCAAAAGCCATGAAGAAGACTAAGTAATGCAAAGAATGATCTGTTACAAGAATAATTTTCAACTCAGCTGAGAACAAAGGCATAGCATGAAATAGCACAACAGTACTACAAAGACCGTCCTCCATGTAAAGACAGGGTATTAAGCAATGTTGTTTTGTGTCTGGCTCCTCTCTCTGCTTCAGTGCTCTCAAAATACAAGATGGGCAGATTATCCCATCGTTACCAGCTAACGATGGTAAATAAGTATGCTGCTCAGAATCTATTATCTGTAGGTCTGGGAAACATTATTAAACATGGACAGATGCAACAGGCATTAAAAACCTAGCAACCATCTTAGGTTTCAACTATGTTTGACAAAATATTCTATGTCATAGTCTGAGCTCGGAGTGCAAGCCTTGTTACACATATAGGGACGTTTCATCCAACAGTCCATTGAAATAACCACAAACTCAAAAAAGAGTTCACCAAGACCAATACAGACACTTTCCTCCTCTAGCAGTAAATTGGAGACTCAAAAACAGTTATACCTCTAAAATGAAAAGTAAAGAAATTCTGCATACTCATTTTGTGGCTTTTTAAAATGATTTTTTTCTCTTTACCACCTTAAATAGACCAGAAATATAGGGCATTTACATGCACATCACCCATGGACGCACATATATGAACATAATATTTGCACTTAGGCAATGAAATTCCCTTTGTGGATTGAATGGTCCTCAGTGTGCCATTACATCCCCTAGCAATTCACCACCATGGGATCTCGAGAACACATTATGTTCTGAACTTAGAGCTATGGGAACAAATTCACACCCAAAGAAAAACCACCAAAATTCTGGCTCGCATCCAGTTTCACTTTCCATGCTGTTTTGCAGGAATGAAGAGCAATTTGTGGTTGAAATAAAAATGCCTTTTCCCAACTGCAATCAACTGTTTTGACCTGGGAGAAAATGCCTTGAAGCCAGTAACTTCCAGATCCAAAAAGACTCTTTCCCAGAACAGTTTCTGCTCAAGAAGAAATCCTCCAGAAGTTTTAGTGCCTCTCAAGTTCTTCTTTGCTCTTTCATCTTACCTTACTCTCCTGCACATGTAATATCTTGCTGGGGTTTCCCCAAGTGTCACCCAGGGACATTTTCTGGTGCACCATGACTCTGGTGAGTCAGGTGTTGAAGTCAAAGGGCCCAAGAGGCCAGATAGAGCAGTCAGATCCCTGCACAGCATCAAACCAAGGAATGTGAACTCAAATTAAGGCCAAGGACCCTGATCAGTGCCAACATAGTTGGTTTTCCTTTTTTTACACTTCTGATTTTATTGGCTCAAAATAATCCATTATAAAGGGAAATGCCACTCTGGGGGTTGAAGTGAAATTAATTAAGAAATTATATTCTTTGGTTAATTGTGCATTAGATATCTTGAGAAAAAGATGATTTGTTTTTTAAAAATGGAAGTAAGCTGAAGAATTATGTACCCAAATCTTACAAGTGATTAACTCAATAGTCTTAAGTATATAAGCAGCTCCATATGAGTATATAAGCCAAAACTTACAATGGCTAAAATTCATTGGATGGAACTTCCTTCTTAAGTGAAGGAATCCAGGATGTGGGATGAGTCCTATGAAAAAATGATGTATGTGTGAATTTAAATAAATTAAGAGTCAACCCCTAGGTGTTATAAAAAAAATGTTAATATTATTTTAGGCTTATCAATTACAGATGGATGCTAGAAAATATAAATTAGTGTAGTCATTAAGGAAATCAGTGGTAAGACTTCTTAAATGAAAACTATACCATTTAGTCTATATACCATTTCTGGTACATATCTGATAAAGTTAAAGACAGCGTACTAAAAGGGGTACCTACTTAATCATGGTTTTTGCAGTATACTCTACAATAGTGAAGAGATGGAGCCAGCCTAATTACTCAAGAACAGATAAATGGAAAAAGAAAATGTGGTACATATACACAATGGAGCATTATTCAGTCATAAAGAAGAATGTAATTTTGATATTTAGATGAAAATGGATGACACTGGAGATCATCATGTTGAGCAAAATGAACCATACTAGAAAAGATGACTGTTTCCCCTCAATGTGGGAAACCTAAAATAAAGCTGGCATGAGAGTAGAAAGAAAGCTATTATTAGCAGAGGGTGAAGAAAACAAGAGGAAGAGGAAGGAGTGTGCACAGGAGGATCATGGGGGGGCAGATAAGATTAGAATATATGTCCTGAAACCAAATACTTTTAAAATAATTGGTACCAATAGTAAAAGGGGAAAAAAAGGAAGTAATAACTACAGAGGAAATTAGGTATATATTTATTTATACCAAAATCAATTCCATGTAATAGGAATCAAATTTGAAATTTTCAATAACCTCTAAAGTTTAAAAAATTTTCAATTTCTCTCTCTAAGGATACGTCCTCTCTTAGCATCGAAATGTTCTTCTGTAAAAAGCAGATGCTTGGTGGACTTTCATCTCTGTTTGCATTGGGATATTTTAACATTTTTCAATTCGAGACACTGAATGTTTCATTCCTGCTCCCTTAAATTAATTAACCTCATTCAATAGCTTTAGAAATTGAGAGGCAAATGATGACTCTCAAAATCTAAACAAATTATGACTCCTTCCTTGTCTTCTCTTTGATATAACTACTAATGAAAAAATTCAGACTATTACCTTGAGTTGTTTTAAACATGCTGAAAACAAAGAGCTCACATAGACTCTTCAACTCCCACCTCGGTTACCATGGCGCATCGTTTCTGAGCAACATATAGAACGTATAGAACTTAAAAGACCACACAGCAGAACAAAAGCTTAAAGGGAAACAATGACTATCAGCATCTAGGTTTTTAACTCTGAAAGCTCAGCCATTGTTACCTCCCACTGCAATAAAACCAGCTGTATGAATAAGATGGAAAGAAAAACTATGTTGATCATAACGTTATTTTTTATTTCCTAAAGTGTTACAAAATCTTAGAAATCTGAAGCTGGATGTGGTCTTCAACTTCTTCTAATTGAATCGCTATCTCTGTATAAATTAGCTGACCCAGCATTGTACCACTAAGATGTGAGGCACAAGTATGTCCCAGTGTCCCAGCTGTTTCACGGTGTAGAAACTGTGTAACGTTCTTGCCAGCACTGAGTCAAAGGCACAGTCCAGCTGCAACACGTCAGTAGGACACTGGTGCTTGCAGATGTTTTGTGACCGCTCATCTCTTTCCAGTTGACCAAACTGCAAACAAAAAGGACCACGAAGTCTATTTCAATGGCCAAAGTTTTCAATTCAACTTCTAAATCAAACAATGATTTTCTGTTCTGCCTGAAAAGACAAATGTAAAAAATTACGACTGCTTTGATGGCGCTTTAAATGTAATGGAAACTATCTAAACTTCATACACAAACCTTCAAACCTAGTGATAAATTATCAGTGGCCAGGTACGTTGATCCATACAGCCAGATATTTCTATTTTAAGCTGTTTAGTAGACAAAGCTAAAGAAAAGAGCTTTCTTCATTTACTGCACCTAGGTGTCCTGGATGACATGGTGCATCCCAAAGTCCTAAAGTAAGATCAGGGTGATGATGATCATGATGCCAAAGATGGTGACGAGAACCTGGAAGGTGTCGATTTCTGCACTGCGGAAGGGCCCGCTGGAGTATGGCAGACCTTCCCCTCCAGAGCTCACAGTCCAACAGATAACATTCGATGTGATAAACGCAAACAATTACAATTCAAAATGGGTCCGTTCCGTAGAAAAGGAAACACAACTTTAAAAAGAGAAGAGACGGCCTTCTGGGAAACAAGAAAAGTCTTAGGAGATCGGTGAAATCTGAAATGGAACTCAGAGGCCTCCTGTGTGTGGACTGGCCTCTAGGGCACGTGTGCCAGCTCAGCCGGCCCCGCCTGTCCCTCCTCGCTTTCCTACCTCCACGTCTCTGTTTACAATGCGCAGCCACCTAAAGTCCCCACACACATGGCCTCGCCCCACTTCTCCCCCATCGTCTTGGAGAAAAGGGACTTCATTTACCAGAGAGCTCCAGAAAAGTAGCCAGGCTTCCGCCTTAGTGAGGACCCCTAATAAGATTGAAAAAGTGCCACACGTAGTAGCTGATAAATACTTATTCATTTATCCAGTAAATATTTACTGAGCACTTTCTGAAGGTGAGGTAATAAGTTAGGAGACTGTGGGTATAAGCTATCAAGTGCGTGGCACATACTTCTGTTTAAATAAGCAATTGCAGCAATTTAACAGCCTTTATGATGTGGAAAAATGGAAAGTTATGGCAGTGCAAGGCAAGAAAATGTGCTCACAGGAAAGGGGTCAAGGAAGTGTCCTAGAAAGACCAGTTGATTGTTCAGAAACGCTGAGGAGGTAACAGGTCCACGGAGCCTCCAGCACGGAGGCAGCCTGGGGCTTCAGGGGGAGGCGCTCGGGAGGCAGCGACAGCTGAGGAACTGACTGCGGCTCAGCTCTTGAAAATGAAAACCTCACGACTGCAGCAGGATTATGAGCCTATTGAGCAAAGGTCAAAGAAAGGAGAGAGGGAGGAGAGGCTTTTCCCAAGGTTAGTGAAAGCAAAGGCCGCCATGGAGATCGGAGGCAGGGAACTTACTAATCAGGGGAAAGGGGCCTGAGACAAAGGCTGGAGGACCGTGGGCCTCTGCGGCTCTCCCAGACTAACCGTGACTAGAGGTTGAGCCATCAGAAGTCAAAACAGATAGAACTTCAAGTGAAGGGTACTTGTCGTTCATGCAGATGTTTCATAAGGTCCAAACTAAGCAGAACAAAGCAAGGAAAGTCCACAAAAGGGGAGGGTGTCATATTCTGCAATTAATTTTTAATAAGTAAGAGTCGCAAAGGAATCGGAAGAATAGCAGGTGCTCAGTATGCTCATGGTAGATCGCATTCATCTATGACTCTCTAAATTCCATCTTTGAAAGTGCCGTGCCTAATTCTGCCCTTTCAAACCTTACCCTTCTGTGTAACATAGATCTTAATAACATTCAGTCTGTAATTTTAATAGAACAAGCACCTAGAGTCCATCGATGTAAAGGAAATGTTCTTTAGACAACAGAAGAACCGCGCTATCAATAGACTTATGACGAATCCTGCCTAACAGTTTAGAACAGAAAGAGAGTAGATGGAAAGATAGCTTACATGACCCCAGACATGGTGCTGCGAGACTGACTAGTCCTGCACTAGGGGCGGTATGAGATGTGTTTTGTCTGTTCTGTTTAACTCTAGGGTTACAAGCAGTAGTCACATCATGACAGCAAGGAGCTTTCTGCTCTGTTACACTGCAGCTCACTTGTTTTCCACCGAATATTAAACAATGCCAAGAAAACTGTTAGTTATTTGGAATGAGATCCATTTTCATTTTATTCTTGTCCTTTTTTGGTTGTGAGATGACAGTTTAATATTCCAGGCTCCAAAGCAGAGCTTGCCAAATGGACTAAAAAAAAAAAAAAAAAAAAAACCTTAATCAATGCTGCAGGAAAGTAAAAAGGTGCACAATTAATCTCCCATAAGAAATAAGAAATTGCACAACTGGTTCTATGCAAAGCTGGCTATGTTTATCATTTAATACTCACAGTTCTTTGAATTTTTCAGGACAACACAGAACATAGATAATTTTACTGGAGATTTTATTATATAATGATTAATGCCTACTGTATTCCATGTCAAGGTTTCTTAAAAGTTGAAGTTTAATTATCCAGATTAAGTACCCATGGGCAAACATGATCATTAAAAACTGAAGTTGTAGAATCAGACTGAAGTTTGAACCTCTCTCATGTCTCAGGAATCATGTCGCCAGAGGAGTGCTATTTAACCTCTCTTGGCTTTAGTTTTGTCATCTTTCAATGTGACAATATTAATAATTTCAAATTTCTTATGCTGGACAGAGGATTACATAACATAAACCATATGAAAGTACTAACGTAATAATCTTTCAGTAAATAAAAGCTATTGGTATTATGGTTGTTAAATAGATGCTCTGTTTCAAAGATTTATAAAGCTGTCCTTGGCCAGGGATCCCGTCACATTTGTGTATAATATTTTTCTGTGTATTTCTGTACTTCAGGCGAAAAAGTCACTGTGAGTACACAGATAACTTCATAACAAGGTAAAAAATTAAAATATAGCAGCTTATTTAAATAATGATATTTGGAGCACAGCTAAGCTGATTAAGAACTGGAAATTAATGGCCAAGAACCTCTCAGAAATTCCTTACCACAATCCTTACTCACGCCTCGAGAAAACAAACTGAAAAGACTCACATGCCCCGTTGGCTTGTTTAACACCAAACATGGTAGGGAAAACACTCTTTTAGACAGTAACTAGCTTCAAGGTTTTCTTTCAAATCCTAATTTAAAAGATAAATACAGTTGAGAGAAATTTCAATTGTGAAAATATCACGTGCTGTGGATACCTTCTTCTCTCAGATGACTTTGGATAAAATTTTATAGCAATCTTCACATGATTGTTTCATTCAACAACATTGTGACGTGTGTGTGAATTGTGCTAGAACCTTGAGCATTCTGGAGCTCCTAAAAAGACTGAAACAGTGCCCCCTGGCTTGCAGAGTTTACCATCAAGTTGGAGAAAATGGAGCAAATAATAGGCACTGCTAATACAGTGGCTGTGTTAAGTGTGTGTGTCACTGGGAAAACACAGCAGACCATAGTAGTATATTTGCGTTTGCCTCTTGGAAGATGCTGAAAAATGACGAGGCTTTAAACAACCAATCAATGTTTATTAATTGACCAGTTACTACAGCCCAAAGGTGGTTTGACAGTGGGAAAGGGACTTAGAAAATTACTGCCAATAGTTCTCACTAGGCTTCCTGCAAATTGACAAGTGAGTAATTCAAGCAGGCTTTAGGTCTCTCTCCTGAAACATGGCTTCGGGCTGAGTCTTCTAGCACTTGTGTATCTATATCCCTTGTCACCTGAAATCCTTACTTTGCAGAATCAAATGCAACCATAAGGTTGACCAACTCCCATGAAATAAGGAAAACAGTAATTAAAACTTAGGGTCTGAGGCCTCAAGGACTTTAGGTTATAATTTTCCTTTCTGAGATTAGGTCAATTCCAGATATGAGATCAGATTGCCAGACTAGCAAACTGAGATCTTGACGAGCTAAGTATTTACCAACTGAAAAAAAAATGTATTTTTGAAGAGCATGTGTCACATCATGTTCAGGATTAATTTAGTGTTTGCTTTCCTCTTTGGAAGTTGAAAAGTATTTGTTTAACCTAACTTTCTTAGTTTCTGGTTATTTGTGTCCAAGTCCATCCTCATCAATTAAGGGGGGAAAAAGCGTGTTTCTCAGAGAGAGGAGGGAGAATAAATCTTAGTTATGGTGCTGATCTTTTCCCCGAAGAGCACTATAAATATATCAAGAAGCTATCTACACAGAGACTTGCTAATGATGTTCTTACAGTTGTTTCATTAACACCAGCGAGAAGGCACTCAGCACATCCTCCCTTGAGGGGGGAGTCTGCCATCTTCTTGATCCTAATTCACTGTAAAGGACCCTGGCGTATTGATTCAGCATCCTTGATCAATTACGAATGGAAGACAAAGTACGCACGATTATGTGATTTTGCCTATTTAAACAATATTTTTCTCTCGCGCCAGGAGTCTTGGCCAATGAAAAGTATTGAAATAAAGGCAATATATTAAATTCATTTGTATCCACTGTAGCAGGGCATTATTTCTCCTCTACCCCTTCTAAGATTCATCTAGGAAGCCACTAAAACAAATATATTAATAATAAAAAGTATACAAATTTGTTGACGTAAGTATTCTGTGATAGAAACCTTCAAAAGGCCAAAAACAATGCCTGAAGTAATAAACCGTGTATTTTAAGACAAGGCTTGATGAAGAGGTAGAAAGGAAAAGCACCATTGGATGAAAACTTATCTAGTGAGAAACTGGGGAAAGCACAGTAAATGCTGTTCAAATTCTTCTCTGTGTCCCTCCGTGCTCAAAAAGATGTTCTTTTCCTCTACTGTTATGACTTGTGTCTAGAGGCCCCCCAAACTTCCTGCAGTTTTTTTGTTTTTGTTTTTGTTTCTGTTTTTGAGACAGGGTCTCGCTTTGTAGTTCAGGCTGGCCCTGAACTCACTATGGTGCCCAGGCAAGCGTCGAACTCAGCAACCCTCCTGTCTCTGCCTCCCGAGTGCTGGGATGACAGGCGTGAGCCACCACGCCCGGCGTTCCTGTAGTTTTAGATGGCACTTTCTCAATGGTAGCGCAATCTGGAGCGTGTGACTGATTCATGGCACAGTGTTAGGCCCACAGGCCCTAAGATTAAGGGTATGAGAGCTGCCCACCCGAAGTAGTCCAAATAAAGTAAAAGGGGAGGAGAGATGTTAAATTCCCTTGAGTTTGCTGCCCGCCATGTGCCACCCGGCCTTAGAGCCAGCTGACTGTGGCCTGAAGCCTCTACACGCTGAGCTAACTAAACCTTTCCTTTACTAGTTTGGGGTGTTGGGTATCTTGTCTCAGTGGTGGGAAAAGCATGTAAGACATCTGGGATACAGGAGACAGTTCTCGAGGGCAGGTCAAAGTGTTCTTCTTAAATTTTATGACCTGCTTCAGGGGAGATAAGAATGGCCTCTCTGGTACTGTTATTTTCTTTCTAAATACCAAGGTGCCATTTTGAGAGAGTATTCCCTGGAAAACGCCACTAAACATAAATACATACACATGTTCCTTGGAATAAGGTAAACATATAATTTCTGCTTAAAATTCATATGCATAATCACAAACAAAAACTTGATTAAGGAGGTGATTGGATGAAAGAAAAGTAAAAAAAAAAACTTTAGAAACTTTCCTTTCTTAATGAAAACTCAGGTAAGATTTCCTCTTAACATCCATTACATGAAAGTCAAAAGATCACGTGATGACTTAACAGTTGAGAAGAGAGTCTGTGAAATACACACCAGTAGAGTAAAGCAGCAGAGTATGAAGAGCTTGATTTTATTGTCACAAAGCTCTGTTTAAAAACACTTACTTTGACATCAAAATACTTGGCCACATTTGTACATTATTTCTAGGAGAAAAGTAAACTATTTTATGTCATAGAGTCCTGAGAGTTCTCCTGAAATACTCTAATAGTTCAGGGCTAGTGTTATTTTAGATCGAGGCAGACCCAGAGTACCTTTGGGACTTCTGAAGACATATTTGGATTCAAATGACTTGAAAGTCACTGCACTGAGTCAGCACCAAAGGAGCGCCCAGTGCCTGTGACATTACGTCAGCTTGAAGGACTTTTGCGAGAGCCACAAGGTTACATACCAATGGGGGAGGCATTTTGTTTTGTTCGTCTTCTGTTTTTATTTTTGTTTTTCTAAGGGAATTGAACAGTAAGAAGCACTCACAATAGCACATGTGACCTATGGGTAAGAGCGCACTATGTCATTCCTTCAGTAAATATTAAAGTTTTGTTTCTTGTTGGAAAAGAACCCAAGTCTGATCAAAACTTCATATTCCAAGCTTTTCAAGGAAATTTTGTTTTTGCACATTCTAATGCTCTAAGACAAACCTGAAAATGCCAGCGAACCTTCCCGAGATGTGAATTCAAGGTATGTCTGAGTGGAACAATCCATGTTGTCCTGCGAGGCCCCAGGGGGGCCTTGTTCCACTGCACACACAACACAAAGGCTCCAGGGGCATGCTGGGAATGGAGGAAGAGTAAGAAACATTGACTTGAAATGATTTATGTAATGGAAAACAGTCACTCTTTATTGAGCAACACTGATACTTTTTTTTCTTTTTCAAACTTCTTTTTTTTTTTTTTTTTTTTTTTTTTTGAGACAGGGTCTCGCTTTGTAGTTGAGGCTGGCTCTGAGCTCACTATGGAGCCCGGGCAAACGTCGAACTCAGCAATCCTCCTGTCTCTGCCTCCCGAGTGCTGGGATGACAGGCGTGAGCCACCACGCCCAGTTTCAAACTTCATTTTTGATTAAAAAGTCAAACAGTGGCTGAATAATGGTATGTGTGAAAAATTAAGTGATCAAAGGGATATTCCTGTCATTCTCCCACTTTTTGGTTATAGAACTTTAGGAAAAGTCTTACAGTGTCAAGTATCTACATTTAACTCTCATTTTAATCTACTGGAGAGTCCGTGAAAAGCAAATGTTCTCAATATTTTTATATTTAGACACTGACGCCTATTTACAATCAGTTCCAGTAACTATTAAAAATGCTTTATTGCTTAATAAAGGCAAAACAAGAGTAGTTAGGTCAGAAATAGATTAAGAATTAAACCTGTAAACTAACAAATGTCATTATGATTAATATACAACTCCACATTGTCCCCTGGGAATGAGACATTTGTAGAAATTGCAAATAGTATCCACTTCATTTGATGCAAAGATAATATGCACCAGTATTTATCCTGGAAAATAGCAGATCTGACTGGTGTAACTGGGCCTGCTTTGTATTATTTCTCATGAGGTCCCTTTTTATTGTTTTATATAAATCTTTCTAAAACCTTCCTTTTCAATGAAACATAATAACTGGACAAGGAACATTACATAAGTAGAAGTTTACAAATAGATATACTAGCCAACTGGATATACATCCAAATCTAAATCTATTTAATAAATAAAAATATTTAATCATTTACACATCTTTAATAATACAAGTTTACTAGGGGCTGATAGTGCAGTTCAGTGGTTCGGCTCTTGTCTATAGTACACAAGATCCCAGAAGAAAGAAAAATGAAGGAAGAGCCAGTAGGGGAGGAGAAAGAAAGAGAAGAAAAAAGGAAAAAGAGGCAAAGACAGAGAGAGACCGAGAGAACCATTGGTCAAGATGGCTTGTTTTGATGAGTTTCTCACTGAATCTCGCAGAACTTAAAGACAAAATTCCCAAAAGTTAAAGGCTTATTAGAGAGGAAATTAGAGAAAATTGTTTTGTCTGAGAATTTATAGCTGTGTTCCTAGATCTATTTATCAGATAAATTGGGTCTGAATTACGATTCTGAGAAATACTCAAATGGTTTTAGTGAGGAAGCCAAGGCTTTGATACTGAGATTTTTAGCACTCTAAGGACAAGAAAACCCCACTGAGATGTATTTAAATAACTGTAGATCAATATTTCAACTATCTAAAAATTTTCTGTTGATATTTCCTCTAAACTTATAATGTAAGAATTTAGGGCTGGAGATTTAGCTCAGTGGTTCTGGCGCCTGCCTCGCAAGTGCAAGGTCCTGAGTTCGATCCCCAGTAACCACATACAATGCTAGGCGTGGAGACTCAAGCCCACCAGCAATCAATACCACATACCACAGTGCCGGGCGTAGTGGCTCATGCCTGTCATCCCAGCACTTGGGAGGCAGAGGCAGGAGGAGTGCTGTGTTTGAGGCTCATCTGGGCTACATAGTGAGCTCAGGGCCAGCCTGAACTGCAAAGTGAAACCCTGTCTCAAAAAAAAAAAAAAAAAAAGAATTTAAAAGTACTACACCATCAAAGAGGGTAAGAGCCTTAAAATCATCTACCATATTGTTTTTCTGAATTGTGCAGAAGAAAACTGAGGGGTCTGTGAAAAATTTCCAACTATAAAAGAAAGGTCCATCATTAAGGGAAGGAGACAATTGACACAGGCTTTCCTTTTCCCTCCTTTTCCTTCCTTAATAATAATCTTCACTAAAGTTATAACCATGGGTAAACATTACCTAATATTTGTTAAGTCTTTTGAATGCATTAAGTAGTTTATATTAATAATATTAATCCCTACATTGGCCAAATGAGGAAGATAATATTAATACTTCTTTCTTCAAAGGTAAGAAAATAGTACTACAGAGTGAAGTAAACAGATTAATTTCAAATATTGAAAAATGTATTTAAAACCCAAAAACTTGAGTTCAAAGCATGCAGCTCAACCCAAAGAGTTCAGTTTACAAAGTGAGAATTTTATGAAGTCTGTAGAAGCAGATTTTTTATTTAGGCATGGAAAAATAAGCCCATATAGAGAGTGTCTTACTTAAATCATGCAGAACACTTTAGTTTCAGAATTATAAAATAGGTCTCGCTTTGCCCTTTCACTGTTCTATGTTGCTGCTCTCAAATAGTTTTATAATATACATACAGCTATAAACTCATGGTCACTCAAAATTCTGTATTAGAAGTCCATATACATCTTAAAGACATCCTCTCTTAAAGTTGGAGAGAGAATTGAATGGACAAATTCAAATAATAATTAAATAGCTTAAGAAGGCAGATAAAAGATCTTAACAAAATTTCCTCAGAAATAACGTGATTTCAAAGGTTCTTTCCCATGCTTTTGTACAATCAGACAGAATAATGAAAGGTCAAAACAAATACACGTGAAAAATGTGTACAATAAAATTAAGTGACAAATTATCCCATGAATTCCAACTCTCAAGCAGCTGGGAATAAATGACTGACAATCACAAGAACTGCACAGCATGACTTCCTAGCTGGAAGCCAGCCAGGAAGGACGCAGAGAGGAGAACGGCATCTGACCTTAGCTTCGTCAGTTCGTCTCATGTGCGCACTTCACTGTTATGATGTTGTTTAGTAAATCCCTGGTGCAAATACTGCCATGGAACAGACATTTAGATGTGACTAACATTTACATAAGTAGATATTGGCTAAAGCAGAGCTGATATGATCAATTGAAAAACCTTAAGAAAAGACGGATCCCAGAGAAAGGGAAGAATTCTACCTGCAGACAGCAGCATAGAAATTGCACTGAGTTCCCAGCCGTGGATGCCCACATCAGCCTTGATGGGAATTTCCACCTTCCCAACATTCCTTGCAGATTTCAGACTTGCCAGTTCCACATCCCATGAATTAGGATCTTAAAATAAAGGTTATAGACAGTAAATAAAAGTATGTAAGTGACAGATGATAGAAAAGAGATGATAGATACATGACAAACAGGTAAATCTATTTGGAAGAAATTTTAAAACAATCAAGAAAATTACTTAAGATATGAAAGAAACAAATTCATTAAGAATTATAAAAACCTCTGGGCCAGATATTTAGCTCAGCGTAGAGACTCACGCCCACCAGCAGTCAATACCACATACCACAGTGCCAGGCATGGTGGCTCACGCCTGTCATCCCAGCACTCAGGAGGCAGAGACAGGAGGACTTCTGAGTTTGAGGCTTGCCTGGGCTACATAGTGAGCTCAGGACCAGCCTGAGCTGCAAAGCGAGACCCTGTCTCAAAAAAATTAAATTAAAATGTGGATAAATAATAATAAAGAAATTGTACCATAAGTTTCAGAGGACAGAGAAATGATGAGAAGAAGCAACAGGTCTGCTTACCTGTTGCTGGAAGAAATACCTGACTTGCACAGAGTGGTTCAATTTGGCTCATGGTTTCAGAGGGTTCTGTCCATGGTAGGCTGGCTCCAAGGCAGGAACATTATAGGGGAAGCACAGAAACATCATGGAGGAACCAAGTGATAGAATTATCTTCTCTTCCTGAGCCTTGCCTCCTATCAACACATGCAGCTATCAACATCAGTGGATTGATCCACTGGTGAGCATACTACCCCAAGACTCAACCTCCTAAGAGTCTCTTAGTCCAGTCAAGTAGACAATTAAGATTAACAGCAAAGTTGGGGCCAGAGGGTTAGCTCAGTGGTTCTGGCAGCTGCCTTGCAAGCGCAAGGTCCTGAGTTCAATCCCCGGTAACCACATAGAATGCTGGGCGTGGAGACATGCCCACCAACAATCAACACCGCATACCACAATGCTGGACGTGGTGGCTCACGCCTGTCATCCCAGCACTCGGGAGGCAGAGACAGGAGGATTGCTGAGTTCACGGCGGCTTGCCTGGGCACCATAGTGAGCTCAGGGCCAGCCTGAACTACAAAGCGAGACCCTGTCTCAAAAAGCAAAAAAAAAAAAAAAAAAAAGATTAACAGCAAAGTTAATAAGTCATGGGACTCATATAAGCAAAGGGATTAAAAAAGCAGACTTCTTAAAATATCAGTTTTCAGCCAAAGACCTAAACATGCAAGATAGAGTAATTAGTTTTATGGCTTTTTAATAGTATAATGTTAATAACTGCCCCTTAAAATGACAGGAAATAAATGGAATTTTCATTTCCACTTCAAATTTGAATAAGGATAGCAGAAATAATCTTATAACAATCCTTATAATACATGGTACAGTTTTTCTCCTTTTCATTTTTCCAAAGATGAGAATCTTCATACAGAAATATCAAGAGATTTTGAAAATCCCAATTAAGTGATATAAGACAAAATGAAGTCAATTTGGAAACTTTCGTTTTTAATGAGCATCAGAGCCTATTGTTTCAGATCAATGTATCTCTATACTTCAACACTGTAACTAGAAAATTTAAAAGATTATGTTATATATCTTATTTATCAGTGCTTTTTCAGAAAGTCTCAGATTAATAGCTTTACTCCATACCTTAAGGAAAGACCTGGGAAATACCATCACAAGATGGACAACAGAGAGTGTCCTTCACTTTGAGCTTAAGATGCACTGACTGACTAATCATTTCCTGAATCATTACTAAGTGATACTTCATAAAAATCTTGGCAACTCAGTCTATTAAACTGCAACAGATGTGAAATAGTGAGTAAAACACTCCTGTATTTTTCTACCTAAAGGCAGCTAGAACTCAAATAATCAAAATCAAAGCAAAGGCAAACAGACAATACTTAATTAAATTCCAATGCCAGTGGAAAGGTTTATAAGATATCTGGGGGTATTAGCAAAGAAAGTCTTACAAAATGAAATCAGCAGTTACTTGGTGTTAACTGATTCCTATGTCAAGGGGGAAAAGTAGCAGAAAAAATTTTGTGCTGATACTAAAAACAGATTTCCAGGGAAATGTCACTTTTAACAAACAGTGCCTTTGCTAATTGCTTATTTTAGATTTTTCCACTGAGCAGTTACATATCTCCCTTATAATTTTTTAGGAAAACATTTAGTTAAACCCTTCTTGACTTTCCACTGAAATAACAGTAAAAGGAAACATCTACTGGTACTTAAACTACACAAAATACTTAGAGAAAAATTATTTTATGTTATAGTAAGCTAATTTCTATAAAATGAGCACAGTGTTCATGTATATGGGAAAGGTCGTAACCATTTCAATACTGTTTTTAACAAACTCCCCAACAAAATGAAATGTATAATCCACAGGTTTCAAGGGAAGAACTTGTTTGAAACTCATGTGAACAGCTGGCACCCTTCCTGTCTCCCCCAGGAGACGCATGCTGAGCAGCCCACCATTGTCTTGGTACTTCCTGCTTAATCATTTTACCCTCTGGCCTATTTAAACACATAGAGTATTGTAATCTCTCAAAGTTACTTTAATTTATGACTGAGCCCTGATGTTCTGGGAGCTTCTTCCAAACTTCTGGTAACAGTTTTCCTGTCTTGGCATGTAAATTTTATACCATAAGTTATACTGCAAAAAAGCACCTCTACCTCTGACCTTTTTGCTTTACATTCAAAGTCAAACAATGAAATTCTATTTTATTAACTTCAGATTTCCTCAAACAAGGAACTCTGTATACCAAGGATATAAATGGCTTTTTTTAGAGAGTAGATAAGAGGCTCTTCACCTTTCCCATTTAATTTTTAATTACAATTCTACAGACCCTGTTCTTTGTAACAGTTGTATTCTTGTTAACAGTTGCTTAATTAATTATAATGATAGCAAAAGTTACTTCGTATGAAGTATCATTTTAATGATTTATATTCTATATACAATAATATCTATACATATTGGAAAAACAATGAAGTCCTTTAAGCTATGTTTACCCACAAGAGTTTGATAATATAAAATAAATAACTTTCTGCTCACACTTCAACTGGTCCCCCCTTATTTTTGATACCACTAGTATTATTTTTAGAGGGTTCATTCTTGTCCTAAGATCCTTCAGATGTCAGGAGAGGATTACACAAAAACATGAGTGTTCAAACTGATAGCTTTCCTGTCACTCCAACACCTGATACTTAAAACTTAGAGGACGAGAGGTTTAAATCTGACTCACTGTTGAGCGGTATTCAGTTTGTGGTTAGCTGACTCCAAGGAAGAGGCATGGGGAAAGCAGGTAGAGAAAAGACCTTCAGTTAATGGGGCCTGTGAACCAGAGCATAGGACAATGCCACAGAGGAACGCGTTGGGTATCATCGATAGCACCTAAAATCATGCATGCCTTTACCTACGAGTGCGCATTACTAATCTCTTAGGTACCTCCCAGTGCAATTCAACTGACACAATTAAGCCTCTACCTCTTGTCATACTCTTCCTCTTGTCAGCTTCATACTGAAATGTCTATTTAAATACTAGTTCATAATCTTGCCTACCATGGCGCAGCTGACTCACAAATGAAACGCAGTAATACCTTACACAAAGCCTCAGTAACCTCAGGATTGCTTAAAAGTCCAAGTCAAAGTCTC
The DNA here is from genome assembly GCA_004025085.1 of Thryonomys swinderianus. Lineage (NCBI taxonomy): Eukaryota > Metazoa > Chordata > Mammalia > Rodentia > Thryonomyidae > Thryonomys > Thryonomys swinderianus. The sequence continues at coordinate 4,399 of PVIC010001385.1, read as the reverse complement.
CCCCGAGACTCAAGGCAAACTTGTTGTAAACACTTGAAAAAAATATAGACCAAATTACATAATTCTGGGGTACCATGGCACAAGGTATACACTCCCATTCAAAATGAGAGCAATGGAGGATAGAAAAGAATAGGACCAAAATAAGACAGAAACACAGCATGGCAGACATTAAGTGCCGTGGCTCCTTGTGGGGCATCTGAAACACAATATGGTGAGATGTGCATTTTGGAGGACTTGAGCAGCCCACATCTGTGGTGCTGGTTGTTGCCTTCATGACATCTTTCTTAGGCTGGCTTTCCCTAGCAGATATGTTATATTCCTACTATATCTGACTTACTGAGATTTCCCAAGCCTCATTTCTACAGCTTCACATTCTGCCTTTTGGGGAGCTTGTTACCTGGTGTCTTAGTTATTTTGTGATTTCTGGGACACAGTACGCAATACTCACAATTTAAAGTAAGAGTTTCTGTCCACAGAGTTTTAGCCCATGGTCAACTGGCTCCAAAGAAAAACAGAATAGCAGAGAAAAAAGTGTACAACTTCCAGCAGCCAAAATGGGGAAGGAGAAGCTGAGAGGGAGATAAATCCTTCTGCACTACACCCCTAATGACCCACCTTTTCCAACTGAGTCTATCGCACAACAGTACAACCAGGCCTACCTCCTACCCACTGAACTTTTTAGTGGAAGCACTCACTGATCAAATCACTTTTCACACACATGAAAACTGAGGACATTCTATCTCTACCACCTGGTTTCCTATGCCTTTCTTTGATACCTGAACAGAAGACCTCTAATCCCGAAACTCTTGCATTCTGAATGACAATATAACCAAACCAGTACCACACAGATGAAAATAAAGGCTTCCTGGCAGCATGAGCAGGAGTCATGCATGCCCCCTTGGACTATGAATGTAGCAGTCTTTGGTCGCTCAAATGGCTGAGCACTAGGAAACCAATATCCTAATTGGTCTTTTGCAAACAGGGAATTAATTGACTCTCTTCAAAGGAAAGGTTTTCATTTCTGAACCTTTGAGGCTGTTATGGATAGGATACTGTTGATTCCTGAGATGTCCTTGAGGCATCTTTTTTATTGTCACTGCACAAAGAACCTAGTTCTTTTTAATGCCATTAATCTCTTTAGCTTCCACACCTACTTTGGCCACAACTTTATATATGAATCCTTCTGAACCAAAACTGAAGATTTCAAATTTTTCTTCTTTGCTTTTTGTCCATTAAAAATTTGGCTAAAAGCATCTCATAATAACCATATTGTAACTGAATCTTAGACTGCCATGAAACTTCCTTTGCTAGACAAATTAATCCATTTACCTTAAATTCAGTCTCCTGCAAATCTTCAGTATGAGGACAAAATGTAGACAAATTTTTGCTAGAGTGTACCACACACCATGTCTAGTCCAACTCCCAAAATAATCCTTATTCCCAACTAAAATATTGTGAGCCTGGCCTTTATTTTCCGCATTCCTATTGTCATTCTGGCCTTAAGATCTGACCAGAACCATCCCTCAAGCTCTAATTGCACCATTCTTAGACCTGTCTAGCATGCATCTCTAAATCTTTCCATACTTCTGCTGCAAACTTGTTCCTGAGGTTTCTGAACCATTGGGTCCTGTATAGTTTCAGCAATAGACCTGCTCTCCAACCAATATCCAGTACTAATCAGCTTTCTTGTCACTAGGATAAATTACTCAACACTTAAAAATTAAAGATGTTTAGCCGGGTGTGGTGGCTCACACCTGTAATCCCAGCACTTGGGAGGCAGAGGCAGGAGGATTGCTGAGTTCCAGGCTTGCCTGGGCTACATAGTGAGCTCAGGGTCAGCCTGAACTACAAAGCGAGACACTGTCTCAAAAAAAATAAAAATAAAAATAAATAAAAAATTAAAGATGTTTCCTTTGGCTCAGTTTTGAGACATTCAGTCCATGTCTGTCTGGGTCCAAGGGAGGAACATCTTGGCAGGAATCACAGCAGAAGGCAGAGAAGTTAATAGAGACCAGGAAGGCAGAGAAAGGTAACAGTATCAAAGAGGAGATGACCGGAGACCATACTCTAAAGCATGCCTCTATAATTCACACAGATACTCAGAAATGAGCTTTTCTAAATCCCTTGGTAATTCCTAAGCCAATCTATCTGACACAGTTAAGCTTAACCACCATAGCAATACAAGCAGAAGCAAAGCGTTTTCTCTCTGGTACCTTGGCTAACCTAGCAGCCTACAGACATAGGCTGAGTTGTATTGTCTGATGATTTATAGTTCTTCAAATGTGCTGATTGTCCTGTCTTTCCAATTTCAATGCATGATATGCATCATTCACTTATTTGCCACACTATGTATCTGCTTATGTCCAAGATCTCTTCACCTACTCATTCCTGCTCCAAGTTAAGTATACTTTTGCCATCCCAGATGACCCTACCATATTGTCACACCTAAGTAATTATTAGAGTCAAATCTCACTTTGTTGCCTAAATTGTCTTTGTGTGCACAGACTTCAGGACATCGCAGATCCCATCTCTTACTTCATATGAGTCCTTCCTGCCTACTCTTAGCTACTTTGTGATCCCCTGAAGGCTCAGGGAAAACACACTTTTTACTGTCAATATTTCTACATGTATTTTCTTTCATAGAAGTTACATGAAATTTGACCTAAAATCACTTCAAAATAATCCAACATTAATTGCTGTTTATAACCAGGAACAATATTATAATTACTATGGACTTATAAAGTACATATCCTAGAGTGGCTTTTGGCATCTATCAAAAAATTTTAATAGCTGCTGTAGATCATCCAAACTCAAGTTCGAGATTTTCTTTAGATTTGTCAAAACCCAAGTATTTTTACTGTCAACACTCTACCATTAGTTTCATATATGCTTATAATTACCAGACATTTTGGCCTCATGGCTTTATGTTCTATATTTCAATTTTTTTAACTTTCACAAAATTCAACTCCATCTTTTACCTGAAGACCATTGAAATCTTCCTTATCACAATGAACTTGTAATTTTTCTGTTGATATATCTTCAATTTATGTATCTGTCAAAATTGTTTTTCTCTCTTGTGTTTTCATATACACTTCATTTGTAATAATAAAAAAATAACACAGGATAGTGCATACTTAAAATATCTGCAGTTCAACTCAACAATTCTGACTTTTTAAAAATTGAATTCTTTATTAGTACATTTTATGTACAGCTCACAATCACACTCAACATTGGGGAATTTGTACCAGTGTATGACATAAGTCAATTCTCATTTTTACCCATATCCCTACCCACCCACAACCCCTCACCCCTTATATACATGCTATTTCTTTTTCTTTCCAAATAATATTTATGCTTTCCCTTCATTTTGTTCCCCCACCACATTCCCTTTGAATATTTCCTACTTTACAAAATCTATCATACCTTCTAGAACTCATTTACATCTACATGTTCTCATACCAGAGAAAAGATATGGTATTTACATATCTGGGATCTATTTATTTCACTTATTAGTGTGTCCTCAAGGTGTATCCACTTGCATATAAATGAATGAAACTTGTCATTCTTTGTGGCAGAGCAATACTCCATTTTATTAAAAAACACACACACACACACACACATCTTCTTTATCCAGTCTCCAGTTGATGGATATCTGTGTTGTTTCCAAGATTGAGCTATCACAAACTGAGCTGCTATGAACATGAGTGTACATATGTCTTTACAATATGATTCTTTTAATTTCTTTGGGAATAATGATGCTGACTTTTGCTTACAAAAGAAATGACAACATGTAGTAACCGCCCTAGACAGATTTCCATGAAATGACCCTATTAATCAACCAGGCTACTTCTAAATTGTACCTCTACCATACCAGGATGAACTTCTTCAGTCATCTCAAGAAGAGAGAAGAAAATGAGGAGCTCTTCTGGGGCTTTCACCATCTCAGCCCAGAAGTGATGTGCTCAGAACCCATGTGCAAAATTATCCATAAGGCCCAACTTGTAAGTGGGCCTACAAAAGAGACAATGACTGGATATTGGTGATATTCATATTATTCATCAGATTTGTTTCTGTTATGGATATTTATGTATCTTGTCTCCTTTGGCTGGATTATGCTTGCCTTGAGGGAAAAGTCATACTTTTTTTTAATTGAATTCTTTATTGGTACAATTTATATACATCTCACAATCATGTAAACACTGGGGAATTTGTACCAGTATATGACACAAGTTAATTCTCATTTTTACCCATATCCCTACCCACCCACACCTCCCCACCCCCTTTATACATACTCTTTTATTTTCTTTCTGTATCATATTTATTCCTTCCCCTCATTACATTCCCACACCAAATTTCCTATGGAAATTTCCCACTCTATAAAAGCTGTCATACTTTCTAG